>PVLC010009026.1:0-16304 GCA_004027655.1 Graphiurus murinus | reverse complement strand
ATTACACAAGTAAGAGCAGCTTTTAGGAATCTGCCTATCACGTGGACACCTCCTGAAACAGCTGAGTAGTAGCACAACATAACTTACTTGAAATAACCAAGATTCCACACTCTGGCCCCATTAGCCAGCCCCTTATGACCCAGAGGCCCTCTTATTTTAGGAGGTTTCCCTCTCCACAATTTCCAGCTTTCTGTCCTCAATACCTAAGACTCTTCACTTGGCGGACTGTCCTTTCCCTATTCACCACCTGGCTCTCGGTAGAGGTCTGGGACACATTTTGGGTGGGCGGCTCCCGCTACCCAGACCCGCTGGAGATCCGATTTCCTCGCTCAGAAACTGACTTGATCCCTCTTGGAGCAGCACTCCCTTCTCAGATTACTGGATGAGCACTCTTGGGGGAACATCCCAAACCCTAGAAACGTGCCCGGTACCTCTCCACCCACCCCTGGGACTAGACACTCTGGATTTCCCCGAGGCCCAAACCCCAATTTCCTGAGGAACCAGTCATATCCAGCCCCGAAAATGAGAAGGTGGCGCCACAGTTGCTCACCACGGCGGCGGTGGTGAGGACGCAGGCAGTGGTGTAGGCACGGCTGACGGGTGGGATCTGCAGGTACTCCAGCCGGAGGCTCTGGTACGCCATCTTTCCCACCGCTGCTTGCCCGCCCCCCACTTCCCCTTCCGCCAGTAGGTCTAGGAGGCGGGGCGGATTCAAAGCGCCTCTGTTTCAGCCTACCGCCTGCTGTCCAATCAGCGCCGCGCAATCTGCCAACCACCAATGACTAGAGCCCTGAGACCCGCTCACCCGCCAATCGTAAGTTGCGTCTCCGCGGAGCCCCGCCTTTCTTCTCCGCCTACCAACGTAGACGAGAAGAGAGAAAGTACCGTTTCCTTCCGCCAATCCCCGCCGGCCACAGTTAACTTTCCCTCCTGGCCCCTCTCCGTCACCAATCAAGAGGCCCGCGCCGACCCGACAGCCAGCCAATCAGGAGCGTGATTGCATCCCGCCTTCGCTATCGTTCGCAGAGGCCTGAATCCCTCGGAATTGTGAGAAGACTGCGCCACCGCCCATCTCCCGTAGCGGGCGGCGGTTTAAAGGAGGTGGCGCGAAGGCCGGGTGTCCGCGGCTTCATCACCCCAAAGGTCACTACGGTAAATGCCACGGGGGGCGTGTTCTCGGAGGAGGAGCCGGGGAAGGGGCCGGGGGCCGCCGGGGCCTCTTAGGTCTAGCGGGTCGCCGACCCGGAGGTCCCGGCATGCAGCGGGGCCGCACGGCGGACCGAGCTGGGAACCTGCCAGGAGCAAGGCCAGCACTGTGGTGTCAGTGTCCTGTCCAGCGTGGACACCGGCCTCCGGGCAACTACACTCGCGGAGAGGCCCTGGACCGACACTTCCCGCTTCTAACCCATCCTGCCCTCCAGACCCAAAGGCTGGCAGAGAACTGGATCTGTCAATGGTGAAGAGAGGACCCAAAGCAGGGGGTCATCTGGGAAGTGTCTTTGAACAGGCCAAAGCATGCTTGCCTAGGGGAAAGGAAATGGCTCGGTTTGGTTGGAGCAAAGACTAATCTGGTAATGACAGGAGACGTTAAAAAAAAAAGGCATCATCCTTGAGCCAGGTGTGGTGGTGCACGCTTGTGATCCCAGCATTTGGGAGGCTGAGACTGGCTCAGATACTTAGTGAGGCCCTCCGCAACTTAGTGAGACCCTGTTTCAAAAATAAAGAATAAAAAATAGGGCTGGGGGTATAGCTCAGAGGTAGGATGTCCCTGAGTTCAATCCCCAGTACCGCAAAAGAAAAAAAAAAAAAATCACCCTTTATTCGGTGTGTTATAAGGAAACACTAAGGAATTTTGGAACAAGGGAGTCTGGTAGTATATAAGGAAAGAACCAAGTAAAAGTTTGGAAAAAGTGGTTTTAAAAATAACAAACAGGGTCGGAAGCCGTGGCGGACGCCTTTAATCACAGCTACTCTGGAAGCTGAGGCAGGAGGGTCGCAGGTTTGAGGACAGCCTCAGCAACTTAGACCCTATTTCAAAATAAAAGTATAATAGGACTGGGAGTGCAGCTCAGAGGTAGAATGCCCCTGGATTCAATCCCTAGTGCGGCAAAAAAAAAAAAAAAAAAAAGCTTTGACTGAAAAGAACAACAAGGTTGGAAGTTTGATTAAGGAGTATATTTCAATAGAGGGACTTGATTAGAATTGATAATGTCACACACAAAAAAGAAAGAAAAACCCAAAATAAATACAGTTGGCTATGTCAGGATACAGCAATCCAAGATTGATGGAAACTTTCAGGCAAGAGTTTTTGAGGCCGGTCGTTGTGGCACATGTTTGTAATCCCAGTACTTGGGAGGCTAAGACAGGAGGATCTGGGTTCACAGCCAGCCTCAGCTACTTAGGTGAGGCACTCCACAACTTGTGAGACCCTGTTTCAAAATAAAGAATAAAAAATAGGACTGGGGGTATAGCTCAGTGGTAGGATGCCCCTGAGTTCAATCCCCAGCACCACAAAAAAAAGAAAAGTTTTTGAGAACAGTAGGATGCAGTTGATACTTTTCTACTAAGAGCTGAGGGGTCCTTCTGACACTTTGTAATGAACAATCAAGCCATTTAAACAATGAAAGTATTATTCTAGTTGGCTAGAAAACATTAGGTAGTGAATTTGTAAAAAGTTTCAGTTTCCAGCCAGTGTGTGAGGCTAAATGGTTTTGGTTTTCAGAAAATAACAGTGTAAGCCAGGCCTGGTGGCACATGCTTGTAATCCCAGTACTTGGGAGACTGAGACAGGAGGATCGAATGTTCACAACCAGCATCAGATACTTAGGCCCTCTGCAACTTAGTGAGACCGTTTCAAAATAAAGAATAAAAAATAGAGCTGGGGGTGTAGCTTGGAGGTAGAATGTCCCAAGGCTCAATCCCCAGTAACAAAACAAAAACAGTGTAAAACACTTTTACACTTACCAAATTGGCAGTAGTTAGAATCTTGAGTAACATCAAGTGTTGGCAAAGATATGAGAAAGAAATTCTTATCAACTGCTGGAGAGAGTATTAAACCAGTCTTGATGTTCTAGAGAACATTTGACAGTATTTGATAAAATTATGTCTGAGTAAACTCCATGACCCAGCAGTCACTTGCTTGTGAAAATACCTGACAAGTCACTAACGAGACATCATAGGACGATGTTCATTACAACACTTCTGGTAGCAAGATGCTAGGAGCAAACAAGGTGTTTGTCACAAGGAAAATGGAAACTTTTAAATGTGGTAGATGGCCGGGCGTGGTGGCGCACGCTTGTAATCCCAGTGTTTGGGAGGCTGAGACTGGAGGATCCGGGTTCGAGGCCAGTCTCAGCTACCTACTGAGGCCCTCTGCAACTTAGTGAGACCCGGTTTCAAAATAGAGAATAAAAAATAGGGCTGGGGGTATAGCTCAGAGGTAGAATGTCCCTGGGTTCAATCCCCAGTACCGTAAATAAATAAATAAATAAATAAATAAATAAATAAATGTGGTAGATGCATATGATCAAATTTATGGACTACTTCAATTGAAACCAATTAAGTAAACTTGAGTGTGCTTTTGTTCTTCTTCTTTTTTTTTTTTAAATTGGTACTAAGTATTGAACCTGGAGCATTCTACCTCTGAGCTATACCCCTAGTGGTCTCACTAAGTCATTGAGGGTCTCCCTAAGTAGCTGAGGCTGGCCTTGAACCTGTAATCCTCTGTCTCCATTTCTCAAGTACTGGGATCACAGGTATATACCACCATGCCTGACTTAAACTTGAGTATAATAACATGAAGTAATCATAAACATTTTTTTATTTGGAAATAAGTCTCACTAGATTGCTGAGTCTCACCGTGTTGCCAGGGCTGTTGAACCTGTGATCCTCTTGTCTCAGCCTCGCAAATACTAGGATTACAGGTGTCTGCCACCAGCTTATTAATAATAATAAAAATTATTAGTATTATTATTGCAGTACTGGGGATTGAACCCAGGGGCATTCTACCTCCAAGCTATACTCCCAGCCCTATTTTTTATTCTTTATTTTGAAACAGGGTCTCACTAAGTAGCTGAGGCTGGCCACGAACCTGCAATCCCCCATCTAAGCCTCCCAAGTACTAAGATTACAAGCGTGCACTACCATGCCCAGCTTAATATTATAATTTTACTTAATATAATATATAAGCACTAAGTTTATTATTTTCAGCCTATTGTAGTGCACCTGTATCAATTTCATTAAGATATATTCCCAGAATTGAAAACTTGGGACTTAATGGGTTAAATAGAAAAGAGATGGGTTAGTAAGGGTCAGATGGTGAATGCCCTTGTAAGCCACATTGAAAGGGTGTGTACTTGAGTAGCGTATCTAGATTACAATTCGTTATAGATAATCTGTGAATGAGCTTACAAAAACAAATTCTTCCCTATTTGTACAGCCACACAGTTAAGACAAGATGTCTAGGTTAAGCTTGCCCAGTGACAGGGAGATGGAGTGATATTTTCCTATGTGTTTACATTTGAAAAGAATGACTCCCAGAATGACTCCCAGGCCCTTAGAGACCAAGTCAGGGCTGGCGTGGTGGCACAAGCTTAAGTCCCAGTACTTGGGAGGCTAAGACAGGAGGATCGCAGGTTCACGGCCAGACTCAGCAACTTAGTGATGCCCTCTGTAACTTAGTCAGACCCTGTTTCCAAATAAAAAATAAAATAGGACTGGGATGTAGCTCAGAGGTAGAATGTCCCAGGTTCTATCCACAGTAACACACACACACACACACACACACACACACACACACACACACACACAGAGCAAGCCAGTGTTTTATGGTGGTATTGGGGATGAAACTCAAGGGCATGCTAACTTTGAGTTACACCCCCAGCCCTATTTTATTTTTTATTTTTTCAAAACAGAGTCTCACTAAGTTGCTGAGAACCTATCTAAATTGCTGAGGCTGACCAGGTGTCGTGGCACACGTTTATAATCCCAGTACTTGGGAGGCTGGGACCAGAGGATCCGGGTTTATGGACAGCCTCAGCTATTTAGTGGAGACCTCCGTAACTTAGTGAAACCCGGTTTCAAAATAAAGAATAAGCCGGGCATGGTGGTGCACACTTGTAATCTCAGTACTTGGGAGTCTGAGACCAGAGGATCCGGGTTCGAGGTCAGCCTCAGCTACTTAATAAGGCTCTCCACAACTTAGTGAGACCCTGTTTCAAAATAAAGAATAAAAATTGGACTAGGGGTGTAGCTCGGAGGTAGAATGCCCCTGGATTCCATCCCCAGTACTGCAAAAAAATATAAATAAATAAATAATAAATACATTGCTGAGGCTGGCCTCGAACCTGCAACCTTCCTGTCTCAGCCTCCCAAATACCGGGATTACAGATGTGCACATCACACCTGGCTCAAGTCAGTGTTATAAGCCAACAAGAAGTTTGCAGATCTTTTAATTGGGATTTCTTCAGAGTGCTGGGTTGGAAGACAAGGGAATTAGTTGACATTTGCAAATCTATTTGTGATAGATTATGGAGCCTAAAAGGAGTGGGGAAAGCCAGGCATGGTGGCACACACTTGTCCAGTAGTTGAGAGGCTGAGAGAGGACCCAGGTTCGTGGCCAGCCTCAGCTACCTAGTGAGGCACTCCGCAACTTAGTGAGACCCTGTTTCAAAATAAAGAATAAAAAATTGGGTTAGGGGTGTAGCTCGGAGGTAGAATGCCCCTGGCTTCAATCCCCAGTACCGCAAAAAAAAAAAGGAGTGGGGAGCTGGGCAGCTGGGCATGGTGGTACACACCTGTAATCCCAGTACTTGGGAGTCTGAGACAGGAAGATCACAAGTTCAAGGCCAGCCTTGGCAACTCAGACCCCATCTCAAAATTTAAAAAGGGTCCAGGGGTATAGCCCACTGTTAGAGCACCTCTGGGTTCAATCTGTAGTGCTGCCCCCCCCCCCCAAAATGGAGTGGGGAGAGAAAGAAGTGAAGTGAGAGAAAGTTGGAAGAATAGCATAGGAGCTTGTGGTTAGAAGGTAGGAGCTATTGAGGAGAGAAGTTACAAATGTCAAAAGCCAGGTGGCTGAAAGAATGGAGAGGTAGATAAGTAACATCAGGTATCTAAGAATAAAAACTCATTTTTTTATTTATTTGCATTCTGTAATGTGATTTACTTTCATCTGATCCTCTGATTTTTTTTCTGGGGCCGGGGGCAGTACTGGGGATTGAATCCAGAGGCATTCTTCCTTTGACCTACATTTCCAGCCCTGTTTTATTCTTTATTTTGAAACAGTGTCTCACTAAGTTGCCAAGGGCCTCACAAGTTGCTGAGACTGGCCACAACCTGCAGTCCTGTCTCAGCCTCTCAAGTACTGGGATTATAAGCATGTGCCGCCAGGCCAGGCTCCCTCTGATGGTTTTTTATGCAAATGATTTTTTTTTTTTTCTTTTTCCATCACAGATTTTTCACAATTGAGAATAGCAAAGCACACCAAGATGTCTGTGGATCCAATGACCTATGAGGCCCAGTTCTTTGGCTTCACACCACAAACGTGCATGCTTAGAATCTACATTGCATTTCAAGACTACCTATTTGAAGTGATGCAGGCTGTTGAACAGGTTATTCTGAAGAAGCTGGAGGACATCCCAGACTGTGAGATTAGCCCAGTCCAGATTCGTAAATGCACAGAGAAGTTTCTTTGCTTCTTGAAAGGACGTTTTGATAACCTTTTTGGCAAAATGGAGCAGTTGTTTCTGCAGTTGATTTTGCGTATTCCCCCAAACATCTTGCTTCCTGAAGATAAATGTCAGATGCATCCGTGTAGTGTGGAAGAATTCCAGCTTCTTCAAAAAGAAATCGAAGAGTTACAGAAGAAGTATAAGACTGAGTTATGTACTAAGCAGGCTCTTCTTGCAGAATTAGAAGAGCAAAAAGTGGTTCAGGCCAAACTCAAACAGACTTTGACTTTGTTTGATGAGCTTGAAAATGTTGGCAGAGATCATGGGACTAGTGATTTTAGGGAGAGTTTGGTGTCCCTGGTCCAGAACTCCAGAAAACTCCAGGATATTAGAGACAATGTGGAAAAGGAAAGCAAAAAACTGAAAATATCTTAATGTCTCAATAGTAATAAGAAAGAGCCTGTTAAAAGAAAAAAAAAAAAAGATTTTCCTTGTTTACTTTTTCTTGTTTTCTGCATCTTTTGTGTACTTTTCCAAAGTAACTGTGTGCTACCCTGAACCAGTCTTGGAAACAACTGTTCATTAAAGACCTCAAATAGGTGAGAAAGGATTCTTGATTCAATAATGGCTTATTTGAGGACACAATTAAAGAAGTGAAGTTACAAAGATATTTGTACAGTTGTACCTTAGTTATGAGTCCTTTGTGACCTTGATCCTTTTGGCTTATTCTTTGGACCAAGTGAATAAAGAGTTAAGTAGGCAGCTCCTTTAATAACCAGTCATAGGCCAGGCATGGTGGTGCACCCCTGTAATCCTAGTACTTGGGAGGCTGAGACAGGAGGATCGCAGGTTCGAGGACAGCCTCAGCAAGTAGTGAGACTCTCATCAACCTAGTGAAACCTTGTTTCCAAATAAGAAATAAAATCGGGCTGGGGGTATAGCTTGAAGGTAAATGCCTCTGGGTTCAATCCCCAGTACTAAAAGAAACAAAACAAAAACAATCATACTATGGGACAGCCAACATAGAATGTTTGCTCTTGCCCAGTAACTTCAGGAAGATTATAACTGGTTCAGACACACAAGTAGCAAAAAATACAACTTTGATCTTTGGTGAGGAAGTTGTTTTTGTTTCCAAAATAAATCATTTTGCTTCCAAAACAAATGAGCAAAGTCTGCTAAGCAGTTTTACTACCTTGGGGTCCAGCAGGAGAAGACTTTGGACAAAAAAGAAGCAGATCCCACTGAAATAGAAAGGGAAGCGTGGGGCTTACCCAATTGTGAAGTTTGTATTTACTGACGCTTAGGTTTTATTTTTTTGTTTGCTTGGTTTTTTTAATTCATTAATTTTATTTTTTTCAGCACGGATTTTTTTATACATTTCTTGAGTACAACAGGGTTACATAGACATTTATGACGTATCAATCATTGTCAGATCACAAACAGCACCACTTCTTCGCTTTACACGTATAGCCCACATTCTTAACATAGCCTGGTAAAGCAAACTTACTTTCTTTCTTTCTTTTTTTTTTTTTGCAGTACTGAAGATTGAACTCAGGGGCATTCTACCTCCGAGCTACACCCCCAGCACTATTTTTTTATTCTCTTTATTTTGAAACCGAGTCTCGCTAAGTTGTGGAGTGCCTCACTAAGTAGCTGAGGCTGGCCTCGAACCTGTATTCTCCGGTCTCAGCCTCCCTAATGCTAGGATTACAAGCGTGCGCCACCACGCTCGGCTTAAAGCAAACTTTCTAGAGTCATAAACCTTTAGAGTTGTATATTTACTTTCTAAGAAGTGGGAGGGTCTTTCATCTACACATCCTCGGGGCAATCTCCAGACTTCGAAATGCCAATGTAGCCATAGCAGAAGACTCAGTATAATTACTCATATATGCAGATAGCAACTGCCAGGGGGGAAAGGGCCCAGCTGGGCTCCCACAACTCCCCCATTTTTATTTTATTTTATTTATTTTTTATTTTTTTGCAGTACCGGGGATTGAACTCAGGGGCATTCTACCTCCAAGCTATACCCCCAGCCCTATTTTTTATTCTCTATTTTGAAACCGAGTCTCACTAAGTTGCGGAGTGCCTCACTAAGTAGCTGAGGCTGGCCTCGAACCCGGATCCTCCGGTCTCAGCCTCCCTAATGCTGGGATTACAAGCGAGTGCCACCACGCCCGGCTCCCCGTTTTTATTTTAAAATGCACGAAGGACTGTGCCTGTCTTAGGTCGTTTCCTACCAGGTGCTTAATCTTACCCGTCATGGGGTCTCAATGAGTCATTCAACGAGCCCTGTCTTAGGTTGATATTGCCCTGAGAAAATCGAACCCCTCATTGACTACCAGGCCCTGTGCGAGGCAGTGCTTGCAGTTTTATTCCATGTAAATCTGCTAGTATATGAACATAGGCATCGATCACAAGGCGTACAACGAGTGGTAGAATGCATAAACCTATGACTGTTAGGTTTTAGACTGATAGTTTTCATACTGAACTTAGTTCTGGAATCTGCTTTATACTTTTTAGTTATTTATTCATGCTGATAAGCATCAAATATTTTGTACTCTTAGACCACCCAAGGAAAGGGGAGAAATAGCAATGGTTACTCTTAAGGTCTTACTTGCTCTCCATATTTTCCTGAAGAACAGGATTTGGAGCTTTTCCTCTGATAAAAATAACTTAAAGATTATTAATATTTGTAATTAAGTATTGATAAATTTTTAAAACCTGCATTTATTAGTAAGAAGGCCTATTTCCAGTCCTGTACAATAAATATATATGTTTTAAAAGCTTTGGGTTTTGATTTTCTGTTGTTTATCATATTGTATATTGTAGATTTTTCAGAATCTGATGTAGTAAATTGAATGGCGATCCTTTACAGTATATGTCCATGTCCTAATTTCTGGAACCACTGGATGTTGTCTTACTTAGGAAAAGAATTTTGGCTGTTGTGAATGGCTCATGCCTATAATCCCATTACTTGGGAGGCTAAGACAAGAGGGTCACAGCAACTTAGCGAGACCCTGTTTCCAAATTTAAGAATAGGGCTGGAGAAGCCGGGCGTGGTGGCGCACGCTTGTAATCCCAGGACTTGGGAGGCTGAGACCAGAGGATCCGGGTTCGAGGCCAGCCTCAGCTACCTAGTGAGGCACTCCGCAACTTAATGAGACCCTGTTTCAAAATAAAGACTAAAAAATAGGGCTGGGGGTGTAGCTCGGAGGTAGAATGTCCCTGAGTTCAATCCCCAGTACTGCAAAAAAAAAAAAAAAAAAAAGACATTCATAAAGATACAGGATACCTGTTGAGGGAACAACTGAGACCTTACTGGACTCATATACATTGTCCCAAATTGCTAAATTCAACTATCTCCCTCAAATTTAACTACTGTCCCATAATATTCAGGAACCACTGCTCACTTCACTGTCTTCATGTATCTGCCACTACTGACAACATGATACATAATAGGACACTTGCCCCAAACCAATGGTTCTCCATCATTTGTAATCTGAAAGTCTAGATACCTGATATTTTTACCTGTCTAGTGTCTATGGCATTTCAGCTTTCCTTTTTTTTTTTTTTTTTTTTTTCTTTTTTGTGGTACTGGGGATTGAACTCAGGGTCATTCTACCTCCGAGCTCCACCCCCAGCCCTATTTTTTATTCTTTATTTTGAAACTGAGTCTCACTAAGTTGCAGACTGTCTCACTAGGCAGCTGAGGCTGGCCTTGAACCCAGATCCTCCGGTCTCAAATGCTGGGATTACAAGCGTGCGCCACCACGCACGGCAACATTCATTTTTATAGTCAAAAAAGGCTCTCCATTAATAGCAGACAGGAGAAGATTTGATATTTTTGGATAAGGGAACTTCTTATTAGAAGTCCAGAAATTGAGAACAGTTGAGAATTCAGTATAAGGAAGCAGCGACCATGAAATGGGTGGGCAATGGGGTGATATGTGGCCATATGTCCTGGGATACTTACACTATAAAAGGGGAAACTGGCCAAGTCAGACACCTGATGATGCTAAAGGGACAGGTGAATGATGGGAAAGTAGTGGAAATTGAACATTGGCTAGAAAATACAGGCCAAGCCGGGCATGGTGGCACAAACGTGTGATCCTAGTACTTGGGAGGCTGAGACAGGAGGATCACAGGTTAATGCCCAGCTTCAGCAATGTAGCAAGACTCTCAGCAACCTAGCCAGACCCTGTTTCAAAAACAAAAAATAAGGCCGGACATGGTGGCACATACCTGTCATCCCAGTACTTGGAAGGCTGAGACAGGAGGATTGTAGATTCGAAGCCAGCCTCAGCTCCTTAGGCCTTCCGCATCTTGGTGAGACCATGTTTCAAAATAAAGCATAAGCCGGGTGTAGTGACGCATGCTTGTAATCCCAATACTTGGGAGGCTGAGACAGGAGGATCGAAGGTTCAAAGTCAGCCTCAGCAACTTAGTGAGGCTCCTTAGCAACTTAGTGAGACCCTGTTTCCAAATAAAAAATAAAATAGGGCTGAGGGTATAGCCCAGAGGTAGGCAGCCCCTGGGTTCCACTTATAGTATCCCGCGTGCGCGTGCGTGCGCGCGCGCGCACACACACACACACACACACACACACACACACACAAAGTAAAAAATAGGGCTGGGGGTGTAGCTCAAAGGTAGAATGCCCCTGGGATCAATCCTCAGTACTGAAATAAAATAAAATAAAATAAAATAAAAAGATAGCCAGATGTGGTGGCTCACGCTTATAATCCCAGTACTTTGAGAGACTGAGACAGGAGGCTTGCAGGTTTGCAACCAGCCTAAGCAACTTAGTGAGGCCCTCTGTGCCTTAGTGAAACCCTGTTTCCAAATAAAACATAAAATAGGGCTGGGGTCTACCTCTGAGGTAGAATGACCCTAGGTTCAGGTTCAATCCCCAGCACCAAATTAAATAAATAAATAAATAGGGCTGGAGGTGTAGCTTGGAGGTAGAATGCCCTTGGGTTCAATCCCTAGTAACACACACACACACACACACAACCCACACAGCCCAAACATTGGGGTTCAATGGAACCAGAAATTTTCTCAAAGAGTAGGCAGGTATAGGAGAAAGTAATGGGCCAATAGGAGAGACTATGTGGGTACGGGAAGAAAGTAATGGAATCTTGGGGTTGAGCTTAATTTGAGAATGACTGTAATGAGATGAGTGTCAAGGAAAGCGAGGGCATAATATTGGGGAGACAGTCATCAAGCATTTGGAAACCATGCAATGCATTCTGAAATAAGGGGATTAAATGGAGCTGGATAATTAGGAAAATAATGAAGCCAATGTGAAGCTTGTAGAGACAATAGGATCTAATAATGGCATTGTTGAAGGAACCGGATATTTGAATTTGGAGTAGAAAATGGAGGCCCAGGTTTGGTAGCTCAGAAGGGGTCATGACGTTGTGGAACAGAGAATTTTGGTTTGGGGAATAAGGGGAGAAGTCTATCAGGGATTAGGGGACCGAAGGGCATTAGGGAATCATTGAAGGGCATATAGGGGAGTCATTGAAGGGTATAAAATGAAAGTGGATGTGTACATGGGGAACAGCAGCCTGTTGTTAGAAAGCAACAGGCCATAGATTGAGATTCAGTGGGAATCAATACTATTGAATAGCTGGGTGGTGGCACATGCCCAGTACTCAAATGATCACAGGGCTTTTTTTTTGTTTTGTTTTGTTTTCTGTTTTTTTTTTTTGCGGTACTGGGGATGGAACCCAGGGGCATTCTACCTCCAAGCTACAGCCCCAGCCCTATTTTTTATCCTTTATTTTGGAACAGGGTCTCACTAAGTTGCAGAGCGCCTCACTAAGCAGCTGAGGCTGGCCACGAACCTGGAATCTCCAGTCTCAGCCTCCCAAATGCTGGGATGACAAGCATGCGCCACCATGCCCGGCTGATCACAGGTTTGAGACCAGTCTCAGCAATTAAGTGAGGTCCTTAGCAACTTAGCAAGACACTGTTTCGAAATAAAAAATAAAATGGGGTTCTGGGTGTGGCTTGGAGGTAGAATTCCCCTGGGTTCAATCCTCAATACCAAAAATGTAAGAAATGCGAAGAGATAGTAGAAGAGCCAATATCCAAGATTAAAGGCTGGAAAACAGAGATACCTTGGAGATGTGGCTTGGGGGGGAAGAGTGCCACCAATTGATTATTGGAGGGAATTATTGAAAACTGGCTATAAAGCACAGGCTGACACCGAGGAACAGTGGGTGTCACACTTGTGGCCCTGAAAGTGTAGCTGGGCAAGATACCAAGCCACGTGGGGATATAGGATTAGGGGAAGTCAGAATTGGGAAGTGACAAGGTCCTATTATTGAAAAGCAATTTATAAAGACCCAGGCTGAGCCGGGCGTGGTGGCACACGCTTGTAATCCCAGCATTTGGGAGGCTGAGACTGGAGAATCCAGGTTCGAGGCCAGCCTCAGCTACCTAGTGAGGCACTCTGCAACTTAGTGAGACCCTGTTTCAAAATAAAGAATAGAAAATAAGGCTGGAGGAATAGCTTGGAGGTAGAATGCTCCTGAGTTCAATCCCCAGTACTTTTTTAAAAATAAAAAAAAAGAATAAAAAATAGGGCTAGGGCTGTAGCTCAGAGGTAGAATGCCCCCAGGTTCCATCCCCAGTACTGCAAATAAATAAATAAATAAATAAATAAATAAATAAATAAATAAATAAATAAATAAACAAAATAAAATAAATAAAAAATAAAGACCCAGGCTGGGTGAAGCACAGCAAATTCTAGAGCTTAGTGGGGGACTCTATGGGGCCAGCGTGTCTTGGGCAGCTGGGGACTGAATCCTGAGGAGCAGTAGGTAACGCCCTAACAGTGGCAGACCTACTGTTAGACATAGCAGTGACATGTTGGGGGCACCTGTTATGGTGAAATATGACAGCAAGGGGCCTCCACATAGGGGTTGGGTGGAGGGAGAGGCTGCGCCGTGGAATGCTGGATGACGGGTGATATCCGTTTTCCAGGGACAAAGATGTTGTGAAGATTACAGGGTAAAACTTGGAGCAAGCTGGGCGTGGTGGCACACACTTGTCATCCCAGCATTTGGGAGGCTGAGATTGGAGGATCCGGGTTCGAGGCCAGCCTCAGCTACCTAGTGAGGTACTCTGCAACTTAGTGAGACCCTGTTTCAAAATAAAGAAAAAAAAAATAGGGCTAGGGATATAGCTAGGAGGTAGAATGCCCTTGAGTTCAATCCTTAGTACCGCAAAAAAAAAAAAAAAAAAAAAAAAAACTTGGAGCAGATTAGGAAGTCCGATGGGGCCCACTGTATAGTTGGAAATTTATGGGGAACTTAATAGAGAGGAGACTGAAAAAGAGGCGATTTATTCCACCAGAGGCACCACAATTACAGACATTTCCATACGATATATGCAGCGTTAGAGCGCTGCGTGTGGACGTTCACGAGTAAACAAGGCGGGTGGGTGAAGAACCTGCCGAGGTGGGTTTTGGGGTCTGAGATGAGAAAGCCCAGCACAACTCTCCTTGTGAACACATCCCCCAGCTCCTGCATCTTGGGCCTCACAGCTCCGGAAGGGCTCCAGACCGAAGTGAAGTCACTGCAGAGTGTCCAAGTACAGGCCTCCCTCGAACCCCAGCCAGGCCCCCAAAGTTTTATCCGGCAGAGCACAGGAGCTCTGGGCCTGCGTCCAGGGAAATCCGCGGTCGCAGATCCCACGCCGCCCAGGACACATTCCCAGCGTGGCTTTCTGGCAGGACACGTCTTGGCTCCACCGGCAGTCACAACAAAGCCTAAGGAAGGAAAAGCCATAATCTGAGTCAGCCTGAACCTCTGGGGGAGAGGCACCATACCTGGACAAACGCCACTCACCTGTCCAGTGCTCCAGCAGTGCCCGCTGCATGGCTAGGTCCGCCAGCTCCTTGCACTCTGAAAACCGACTGCGCCATCTCTGGGGCACAGCTAGCTCCACCTGGGAGCAATGCAGCATCTCAGGGCTCCAGCCCAGACCGGGCCAGGGCGCCCACCCTTCCCGCGGGACCTTCTCTAGAAGGCCGTGGGCCCGGGTCTGGCTCTTCCTTTAAAGCACAGAAGGTTGGGCTCACTCTGCGCTCCCCAAACACAAAACGTCACAGCTTAGTAGGGTACCGCGACATTATCCCAACAATATTCAGCCGCACCCCGGAATTCTTCAACGTTAGGGGCGGACTTTGCAGCCGCCCCTAATCTGCAGGCGCAAACAGCACCGTCTGTTCATTGCCAGCAGGTACTTTGGGACCTTCCTACCGATGGACAATTAGACAAAGAAAGCAACCACAGAGAAGAAAAGAAACAAAGCATCGAAAGCTAGGTGAAAGGGGGTAGGGGGGCAGGCAGCGCGTCTCCAAAACGAAATGCTGAAGCCTTTCTTTCCCTTCCCCTCCCCTTCAGCTCTGCCCCCCTACCCCGGCCCGGCCCGGCCCACTTAGGCAAGCTGTAAATGGATATAGGTAAAGATGCAGGAGGTGATGGAGAAAGCGATGGCGGCGTAGATAAAGACGGAGAGGTGCGGGAAGTGGTCGAGATAGCAGCCCGCGTCCAGGGGCGGCGCCTGCTCCGTGCGCGGGGGTCGCGCCGCGGCCTTTGGGGGATGCCGGGCGCGGTTCCCCGGCCCCTTCCCGCCCACGCGACGACCCGCCTTCTTGCCCCCCGCGGACCCCGACTTGGGCGCGCGTGCAGCCTGGGGTTCTTCTGGGGGAGGCTTGTCAAACAGGCCCTCGGACTCTTCGGGGTCCGAGCTGGGGCGCATCAGCTCCGGGAGCCAGGGTTTGCGCTGCAAGAGACTGCCAGCCATTGGCACCGAGGGCGCGCAGGGGGGGATCTGCTGGATCGGAGCGATCTCGTCCCGGGCCGGGTCCTAGCGCAGTGGGCGGTGGGCTGGAGCTGCAGCTGTATTTTTAGGGGCGGAGTCAGTGGGCCCGGGGGTCCTCTGCAGGGTCCCTTGGACCTTTCAGCCGAGACACCGCTCCCCCTGGCTCCTCCTTCCGCCCCCAGCCTGTTGCAGAGGTTGGCTCGCAGATCTAGGGGCAGCTAGGTCTATCTCCATGGCAACACACTGGCGCCTCCACTGGCTGTTTATGTTGTCCTTTTTTTTTTTCCCCCCCCACCGAGGTGCTGGGGATAGAACCCAGCGCTTAGCAAGTGCTAGGCAAACGCTCTACCACTGGGCTACACCCTTAGCCTTGTTTCTCCTTCTGAAAGAAATGTTTATTGTGGGATCTTTATTAAAAAAGAACAACAACAACAATTCTATTTTGCCAGGCGTGGCGGCCCACGCTTGTAATCCCAGTCCTTGGGAGGCTAAAACAGGAGGATCGCAAGTTCCAAGAAGCCTCAGCAAGTAGTGAGACTCTCAGACTCTCATCAACCTAGCAAAATCCTGTTTCAAAAAAAAAGGGCTGGGGAGCTGGGCGTGGTGGCGCACGCTTATAATCCCAGCATTTGGGAGGCTGAGACCAGAGGATCCGGGTTCGCAGCCAGCCTCAGCTACTTAGTGAGGCACTCTGCAACTTAGTGAGACTTGGTTTCAAAATAAAGAATAAAAAATAGGGCTGGGGGTATAGCTCGGAGGTAGAATGCCCCTGAGTTCAATCCCCAGTACCGCAAA
>PVLC010009025.1:0-55771 GCA_004027655.1 Graphiurus murinus | reverse complement strand
GGAGAGGAGGAAGAAGAAGAAGAAGAAGAAGAAGAAGAAGAAGAAGAAGAAGAAGAAGAAGAAGAAGAAGAAGAAGAAGAAGAAGGAGGGAAGGAAGGAAGAGGGAAGAGGAGAAGAAAAAATGAATTTTTTTTTGGTACTGGGGATTGAACTCAGGGTCATTCTACCTCCGAGCTATACCCCCTGCCCTATTTTTTATTCTTTATTTTGAAACAGGGTCTCACTAAGTTGCAGAGTGCCTCACTAGGTAGCTGAGGCTGGCCGCGAACCCATATCCTCCGTTCTCAGCCTCCCAAATGCTGGGATTACAAGCATGCGCCACCATGCCCAGCCTGAAAAAATGAATTTTGATGTCTTCACCAGGGTCACAAGGCCTCATCTCAGCCAATCAATCATTTTGGCCAGGGAGAAGCACACTATGATTGGAAGCCCCCAGTAGCACCTCATGATTGGAGGGAGGAGAAATAGATACCATTAAAAGCAGAGGGTGTGGTTTCCTTAAGAAGAGAGATTCTCCCCCAGGGGAAAAACATCAATACACATTTTTATTTTCCTCCCTCTCTCTCTTTCTTTCTTTTTTTTTCTTTCTTTCTCCTTCCTTCCTTACATTCTTCCTTCCCTTCCCTTCCCTTTATTTTCCTTTCTCAGTACTGAGGATTTAACCCAAGGGATGTTCTCACTTTGAGCTACACTTTTATTTATTTATTTATTTATTTATTTATTTATTTATTTATTTATTTATTTTTTATTTTGAAACAGGGTCTCACCAAGAAGCTCAGAGTCCTGCTGTGTTGCTGAGGCTGACCTCAAACCTGCAATCCTCCTGTCTCAGCCTCCTTCCAAGTACTGGGATTACAGGCCTGCACCACCATGTTTACTCCAGTGAGTTTTCTATACTGTCTGTACTATTTGGTGATACTATCATTCTCCATGAAATCACCCATAGCAGAATCATGTGACTTATCTTAGAATGCTTATTGTTCCCCAATAGCTGTCCTGTCTTCACTCCATATTTTGCTACTTGAAACATAGGTATGATGGCTGATGCTCTATCTTGTATGTTCCTGGTGAAAAGTTTACACACTGGAAATAATGGAACAGTAGAAGAAGCCCACTCCTAGGCTTTTTCATGAAAGAGAAATGAGTTTTTATACTGTTACTTTGGGCCACTGTTAACTCACAGTTGAACTTAATCCTAACATAACCTGTTGGCTCCCCACATCAAATCAGGGCTAAACAACAAATTGAAGGTGGACTAAATGAAAACACATTTGCACTTAAATATAGGCTGTGCCACATAGTAACTGTGGGACCCTCCCAGCAAATTACTTCTTATTCTTTACGTATCAAGTGGAGGTAATCATCTTGCCTACTTCATAAATTGATTGTGAAGATTAAATAAGAGCATACATGTAAGTGTATAGAAAATGATCAGTAAGTGTTAGTATTCTCATTGCTTGCCAATTTTATCTACTAGTTTGGAAGTCTTTCCCTTTCTCCAAAGCCCAGCTACTATTTCATTCCAATGTAATGTTCCTCTCTTCAGTGTTCTGTTCTTTCTACAACATCCCAATCTAACCAAGCCACTTGTCTTTGAAGCCTTTCAAGGGCTCCTCATCACCTACATAATGAAGCCCTGACTCCTTAGCCTAGAGTTCAAGTCCCTTTGGGATGATTTCTTCTCCCTGAGTGATGACATCTACTGTCTGGTTTTTGCCCACCAACAACAACCTGCATGCTCATCACTCTTAGATTCATACTTTCACTTATGATCCCTCTCCTGAGCTTTGGTTTCATATACCCTACTGTATAATGCCTCCTGAACATCACAAAGCCATTTCAACCCCAGTACGTACAAAATGGAACTTGTCTTCCCTTTATTCTAAATCTCTATTGATGGTGTCACTATCACTCATATTGCCACCCAAGTCACACACATGGAACCCTTCAAATTCTCTCTTTCACATCTAAGGAATTATTAACAGGCCTGCCAAAATTACTTCCTCAATAACTCCCCATTCTGTCTCTTTTGCTTTACCCTCCCTGATTCTACTCTATTTTTTATCCTTATCCTCTCAGTCTTGAATTTCTTACAGTAATCTCCTTCCTGGTCTCTCTGCCTGAAGTCTATAATGACTGCAATCCAGCTGGCAACTTGAGTTATCTACCTACATGGAAAATCTTACTATGTCATTGCATTGTTTGAAGCTCTTCACTCGCTCCCATTACACAGTCAGACACAATTTTCACAGTTCCCATGGTTGTTAAATTCTTATTTCTATGTCAGAGACTATGTTGAGTATTAGGTATAAAGGGTTGAATATGAGATAGGCCCTGACTTTGAAGAATTTACTATTTAACTTGGAAGGCAAACACGTAAGCAATTATAGTATAATGTGTAATTCCTTTGCTAGAAATACAGAGAATTAAAAGAGCCTAAGACTAAGTCTATTGAGGGCTGTGACTTCCTAATCTTTGAGATACAATGTCTGACAGTTTTCAAATATTGAACAGATGATCTTCTCTGATCCTGTTTTTAAAATATGAAAATATATGAAAAGTATTTTATCATATACCAAACAAATGGAATATATAAATTTTATTTAGATTCTTATTTGAGGAGATCAATTATAAATTGCTTTTACAAGACAACCAGATAAATTTGAACACTAACAGAATATCTGATCATTTAAGGAGTTATTGTTAGGCTTTCAGATATGATAATGGTATGAGTATTAAGTTTTCTTTTTTAAAGCTGCATTTATGTTTCCTGATATTTCTTGTTTCTTAGAGATATATACAAAAGCATTTATGAATGACATTATATGATGTCTGAAATTTGCCTTAAAATAGTCCAATGATGGCTGGCATACTGTGAGAAGTGAGTTAGGATGTATCTGAAAAAATATCAGGCATTCATATGTTACTAATTACTGAAGCTGGATGATAGATTTATTTGACTTCATTAATTTCATAGGGTTGATGTGACAATGAAATGAAATGGTTCTATAAAATGTCTGATATAGCACATACCTCCTCAAAAAATGTTTTGCTTTTCCCTCATCATTTTTCTCCCTCTGCCTGGGAGCAGGTACATCAAAGCAAACAGTTGGTCAGTGTGTTAGGAATTAGGAACTCATCATTCTGAAGAATCAGGAGCATATTCAGCACCATTTCTCTCCTCTAGTGATGACAGAGTAGCTGGAGTGTCAGATAGCTTCCTGAGGAGTCTGGGAACCGGAGTGTCCATTCTCCAACATTAAGGGAAAGAAATCATGGATTTAAATTCCCAGGGAAAGAGAAAAGAAATCTATCAACATATTCTCTGAACTGAAAGAAACTGGCATGTTCTAGTATTTTCTTTGGCTGTTTGAATGTGCAATATTGCCACCTGGTGGCTATGAAGCATAATGATAAAATGTCACCTTGTTTTTCAGATTCAGAGCTTGGAAGTTTAAGGTGGTGATTCAGAAGCCTGAGTGAGAAAGAACAGATGAGTGACAGGCCAGCCTGGACAACTCAGTAAGACCCTGTCTTAAAATAAAAAATATAATAGGTCTGGGGGTCTAGCACCTCTGGGTTTAATCCCCTGGAAAACAGGAAATGGACCCTCTCAGTAGGGCTTCAGGGGCTTATTTAAGCAAAGTTCATTACCTTCCCTTTTGTCCTGTAAAGTGCCTTGTGCTCTACCTCTGATATTGCATCTATCACATATCAGAATTTATTAATTAACTTAACAAACTCATTTTTAAGCATCAAATCTGGGACAGACACTGAGTTAGTGAAGACAAATGGGTAGTAAAATCTAGCTGATATGTACATTTTCAAGGAGATAGAAATGCTAAGTACCCTGATTTGATTGTTACATATTGTATAAATCTACTAAATTATTGCTCTATATACTATAATATATTGATGCATGTCAATCAATATAAATTCATGTCAGTTTTTTTTAAAAGAAAGAAAATCTCATTGACTGGAGACATGTAAACAAACTTAAAGTCTAATATGTGCCAGTAACCTTTCTAAATGTTTTACATGTATGTGCACTAACTCATTTAACTCCCACAACAACATGAGTTGCCATACTATTATTATCTTCATTTTCTCGGATGAAAAGACAGAGGCACAGAGAGATAAGATGAATTAATTACCCAGGATCACACAGCTATGTGGTGCTGGAGGAAGATTTGGACCTGACTTTCCTCCTGAGTTCTAAATAAAAGCAACAACAAAACTCTGTATGTAATTGTGCCCCAACCATGCCCCAGTATTGCTACGGTCTAAATGTTTGTGTTCCCTCAAAATTCATATGTTGAAATCATACACCAAGGAGATAGTATTAAGTGATGGGGACTTTGGGGAAGTGATTATATCATGAGGCAGAGCCCTCATGATTGAAATTAGTGCTCTTATAAAAGAAATGTCAGAGAGCAACCTAGCCACTTCCACCTTGTGAGAATCTAACAGAAAGCCACCATCTATGAGGAATGAGCCCTCACCCGGTGCCAAACATACCTGTACCTTGATTTTGGATTTCCTAGCCTCTAAAACTGGGAGAAATAAGTGCTTATTATTTAAGAAACATCCAGTTTGTGGTACTTTTTTTTAATACCAGCCCTGATGGATCTAGCACAATAACTATTTAATAATTGATTTTTGTGGTGGTATTGGGGATGGAACCCAGGAGTATTCCACCTCTGAGCTATACCCTCAGCACTTTTTATTTTTTGGAAAAGGAGTCTTGCTTGGTTGCTGAGGCTGTCCTTGAATCTGCAATGTTCTTGACTCAGCCTCTCAAATACTGGGATTATAGGTGTGCACCACAGTGCTCGGCCTATTTAATAACTGAATAATTAAACCCTCTGCTGCACAAATATGAGCAAAGAATAGTTTAGGTAGGGGAATTTCCTAGTAGGTAATTTAGTCAAGAGCTTTGGGTTCATCTTTCTGAATTTCACTTAGCTCCTTGGGATTCTCTTCTCTTGATTTCTGCCTCCTTTGTAGCACTGCATACCTCACCTCCGGAAGAGTGTTTTACCTTTATTGCTCTGTCTTAAATTTCTTTCTAACATGATGGAAATAGCCTGGCACTTTCAAGAAGATGTTTCCAAATCCTAAAGGTGAACAGAGCAGAAACAAACAAAACAATTCCAGGAAGCTTTCAAAAATAGTTTCTGTTCTGACCATAGCTATGTCACCTACATGGACCTTAGGCTTTCTATATCTGGTATCTGGGATTGTGACTGGACACCAACAGCACTACCACCACCAAAAATAAATAATGATTATCTTTTGGTGAGCACTTACTCTGCACTAGGCACTGTGCTAAAACCTGGTGGAATCCTTTCTCCTGTTTTGTGAGGTATCCCCATTCTACAGATAAGAAAAATAGACCTAGAGAGCCTAATTTTACATAAGTTGCTCATGGACAGAAAGCTAACAAGTAGAAGAGATGGGGTTTGAGTCTAAGTAATCTGACACAGAACCTGGTTTCTATCTCCTCTCCCTTACATTTTTTGATTCCTTCTTAGTCTCTGACTTTCTGTGCTTTATTTTTGCAATAATATAGCCAGAGGAACTAATCACAGATATTTCCTTTTGTTTAATTTAACTGCTTCCAACTTATTACCAATTTTATTGAACTACCTAACTTTAATCCATCTTTGTAGGACAAAGAAATATTGCATGCCTTCTACATAAAGCTTTATCAATCCAGCCCAACATTCATTGGTTCATTCAATAAATATTTCCCTTCTATTCTTAAAATTTTTATTACCATCTTTTATTCAAGTAAAATATGTATAGCATTAAATTTATCATTACTGGCATTTAGTATATTCATAATGTTGTGCTATCGTTACCACTATCTTCTTCCAGACCAATTTCATCATCCCCCAAATGAAACCCCATATTGCCAGTTTCTCCCATTGCCCCTTTCCCCTAGACCACGAAAATAATTAATCTGCTTTTTGTCTCTTTATATTTACCTATTCTGCTTACTTAATATAAATAGAATCATACAAAATATGAGATTTTGTCTCTAGCTTCAAGTTTCATCCTAATTGTAGTATTAGCATTTTAGTTTTCTATGATTGAATAGTATTCCATTGCATAGATGTGCAGCTTTTGTTCATCAGTGTGGATTGTTTCTACCTTTTGGCTCCTGTGAATAATACTTGTATGACTATAATATGCAAGTATCTCTTTATAAATTTGTTTTTCCCTTCTTTTGCATATTAACCAAATAGTGGATTAGTTTAGTCATATAGTAACCAGGATGTTTTGAATACTGAATGTACCATTTTGCATTCCAACTAGCAATGCATAGGGGTTCCAAGTTTTCTACATCTTCAATATTACTTACTCTTTTCCTTTAAAATGCATATATTATATATGTATATATACACAAGTTTTATATACATGTACATATGCATATAAACTGTTATGTTCTATCCAAATCCTTTTCTCATTAAGTTGCTTCCTATTTTTGTTGTGTTGTAAGAGTTTTATATACATCCTTGTCAGACATAGGATTTGCACATATTTCCTCCATTCTGTAAGTCATCTTTTTAGTTTCTTGATAATACCCTTTGATGCACAAAAGTTTTTACATTTGATGAAAAATTTATGTATCTGTTTTTCTTGTTAGTATTTGTGCTTTTTTCTGGTACTAGGGATTGAATCTAGGGGCATTCTACTTCCAAGCTACACTCCCAGCTCTTTATATTTTTCACTTTGAATCAGGGTCTCACTAAGTTACTGAAGGTCTTGCTAAGTTGCTGAGGCTGTCCTCAAACCTGCAATCCTCCTGTCTCAGTATCCCAAATACTGGGATTACAGGTGTGCAACACCATACCTGGCTATGTTATTTTTGTGCTTTTGTGTCATATTTAAGAAACTACTGCCAAATCCAAAAAAATTCCCTCATAAGACTTCCCTTATAATGTAAAAGATACTTAAGAATTTCTTGGTTTTATCTTTTACATTGAATTAATTAATCTACTTTGAGCTAACTTTGTGTGTAAACTCAGGTAGTATTTCATCTTCATAGCTTTGGGTACAGACATCCAGTTGTTCTGGCTCCCTTTATTGAAGAGATTATTTTTTTCATTGAATAATCTTGGTACCCATTTAAAAAGTCATGACCATAGATATAAGGATTTATTCCAAACTCTAAATTATATCCATTGGTCTATGTATCTATAGTTATGCCATCACTACCCTGTACTGATAATGGTATCTTTGTGGTAAGTTGAAACAAGCATGTGTGAATCCTCCAGCTTTGTTCATTTTTCAGCAATAATTCTGCAATTTAGAGACTCTTATAAGTTTATATAAATTTTATGCTCAGTTTTTCTATTTCCATTTTTTAAAAAAGGTCATTGGAAGTTTAATTTTGATTGCACTGTATGTATAGTTTGCTTTAGATATATTGACATTTTAATAACATGAGGCTTTCCAATATATGAGTGTGGGATTTATTTGCATTTATTTAAGTCTTCTTTCATTTCTATCACCGAGGTTTTATAGTTTATAGAGTACAAGTCTTACATGCTCTTCATCATTTATTCCTATACATTTTGTTCTATTTGACATGATCACATATCAGATCAATTTAATTTTTAGTTTTAGTTGCTAACGTACAGAAATACTAATGATAATCACAAGTTTATCTTGTACCCTTCAATTGTGAGGAATTTGTTTATTAGCTCTAGTGATGCTTTTGTGTGGATTACCAGGGAACTGTGTGTATTTAAAGCTCAAAACAATATTATAAGATACATATAAGAACAGTTATTATGTTGAGTCAAACTTGCATTTAAATAATCTCACATATAACTGTTTGTGACAAAAACAACTAAAATGTACTTATTTAACAAAAATTCCTAATATCATTTGAGTATTTCCTAATACCAAAAACATTGGCAACAGAAGAATAAATTGGGCCATATCAAAATTTAAATCTATTTTGCATTAAAGAATGATATCAAGAAATAGACCAAATAATGTTATGTGTAAATATGAATGTCATTATCACATACATTTAAATTCACTAATAAGATCCAGGCATGGTGGCACATGCTTGTAATCCCAGTACTTGGTAGGCTGAGACAGGAGGATCGCAGGTTCAAGGACAGCCTCAGCAAATAGCAAGGCTTTCATCAACATAGTGAGACATTGTTTCAAAATAAAAATTAAATAGGGCTGGGCATGTAGCTTGAAGATAGAATGCCCCTGGGTTCAATCCCTAGTGCCATAAATAGATAGATAAATAAATAAATAAATTCACTAATAAAAAATAATACCATGAGAGTAAAAAGACAAACCACAGAATGGGACAAAGTATTTGCAAAACATATATCCAAAGAGATTAATATTCAGATCAGACGAAGAGATCTCATAATTCAATAATGGAAAAACAAATATTACAATTAAAAAATTGGCAGAAGAACTAAATAGACATTTCTAGAAAGAAAATATACAAACCAACAACAAGCACATGAAATGATGCTCAACATTATTAGCCATTAGGGAAATGCAAATCAAAATTACAATGAGATATTTCTTCACATCCATTAGCATGGCCATTATCAAAAAAGCAAAAAACAAAAACATAAAATAACAAATTTTGGCACGGATGTAGAGTAATTGAAATGTTACAGGGAGGAGGAGGGAGAGCGCATGTAAAATGGTGCAACCACTGTCCAAAACAGATGAGCAGTTTATCAAAAAAATCAAAATAAAACTACCATATGGTTTAGCAATTTAACTATTACGTATGTATCCAAATGAATTAAGAGCAAGGACTCATACTAATAATTGTACACTAATGTTCATAACAGCATTATTCACAATAGCCAAAAAGGGAAGAATTCCAATGTGCATTAAAAGATGAATGGAGAAATGGGAACAGAATATGTTATATACATAAAATGCAATATTATTCAGCCTCAAAAAGGGATTCAATTTTGACACATGCTACAACATGAATGAACCTTAAAATATTATGCTAAATAAAATAAGTTGGACAGAGAAGGACAAACATCATATCATGAAACTTACCTGAAGTAAGGTAAATTCATTGAGACAGAAAATAGAAGAAAGGTTACCTGGGCCTATGAGTAGGGGGAATTGGGTAGTTAATTATTTATTGGATATAGTTTCTGTTTGGAATGATGAGAAAGTTCTAGAAATAGTGGTGATGAATGTACATTATAAATGCTACAATGCCACTACATTGTATGCTTAAAATACTTACATATATATTCCATAATAAAAATATTAAAAATTATTATAATGGCTTGCTTAAAAGAAAGCACAGATTACCAAAGGGTTTCTTCTATATAAATATTCTGGCTTGCCACCTCATGATGCTAGACAATGGGACAGAAAAAAGACAACTAGTAATGAGCTCTGCTTTTGATTTTCTTTTCCTTGCCTTTTTATGTTAACCAAATGCTACCTTTCCTAAGAAAGTTACACGAAATAGTCAGTCTTTCCTCCAGCATATCAAATTTCTGTTTTGTTGAAACGCAAATGCAGTAGCTCAGTGGGAATTGTCTCATGATGCTCAAGCTTTGCTCTTAAAGAAAGACAGGTGGAGCAAGAGATCAATGGAAAAATACAGCAGCAGAAAAAGCTGCGGGTTTTGTGGCTTCACTTTTCTGTATTTACTGAATCTAGGAAACTTTGCAAAGGATAAATACCTTGTTATAAACAAACAATATACTTGCTCTTATATTCATTGCTTTTTGTGTGTGTAGTACTGGAAATTGAACCCAGAGGCATTCCACCTCTGAAGTATACTCCAACCTTTTTATTTTTTATTTTGAAGCAGAGTCTCCCCAGGTTCCGAAGGCTAGCCTTGGACCTATGATCTTTATGTCTCAAGCTTCTAAGTATTGGTATTACAGGTGTGTGCTACCACACCAGGCTGTTGCTGTTGTTTTAATTATATTTAAAGGCATGTGTGCATTTTATATTAATTAATTATCCCTTCAATAAATATTTGTTCACTACTTACTATGCACCAGGTATTGTTCCAGACATTGGAAATACAACAGTAAACAAAAAAGATTTTAAAAATCCTCCTGCCCCCTTAAGAATATTTCCTTCTCCTCCTCCTTAGCCTCTTTTACTTCTACTTCACCTAATGAAGTAGAAGATCCATATTCTAGCCAAAGATCTGCCAGTAATTAGATGGGTGACATTTACTAGTACCTCTGGACTCAGGTAGCCTTTTGCAAATCCTGAAGATGAGAAAAACAGCCATCTTGCAGGCATTGAGAATGCCAAAACCAAACTAATACAGTATCTGCACCCCAGAGTCTCATAACTAATAGGAAAGCCAGGCATGTTTCCAGAAACCGGTAACATAAGTTCGAAAGCAATGGAGAAAAACAAATACAGTAAACAGGATAATAGTATTATTTTCAGTGTGCAGAGATTCACAAAGGTCCACTGATATTCGGCCTTATGTGTTGGGTAAAATTTGGATATATATGAATGGACCGTAGGAACCTTTCTTTTTTAATATACTTTTATTGGCACATTATAATCACACATCACAATGAAGATCAGAGTGATGGGGACATGCATGTACACAGCAGTTTTTATTTTCCTTTTTTAAGTATTTATTTATTTTTT
Source organism: Graphiurus murinus (assembly GCA_004027655.1). Lineage (NCBI taxonomy): Eukaryota > Metazoa > Chordata > Mammalia > Rodentia > Gliridae > Graphiurus > Graphiurus murinus. Next base: position 45,121 of record PVLC010009025.1, on the reverse strand, counting down.
TAATTTGTTGGTGCATTGAGTGGGGTGGGAATCAGGGAAGGGCTAAATGAGTGATGTGTCCATGTATGTGTTTACCATCCTGTACCTCATAAAGATGTTTGATTACACAGGAGTTTTTCAAAGCAGGATTTGTGTGTTTGTGTGATATATGGGGTTGAACCTAGAGAGTTCTACCTCTTACCTGCACCCCTAACCTTTTTTATTTATTTATTTTTGAAACAAGGTCTTGTTAAGTTACTGTGTGCTGGCCTCAAACCTGTGATCCTCCTGTCTCAGTCTCCCAAGTACTGGGGATCACAGTTGTTCATCATTGCTTCCAGTTTCAAAGCAGAATTTACAAAGGGATTAAAAAGACCCAGCAGCAAGAGGGTAGTATCAGGGCTTCTAGATCACATTGCAAGTCCCAAATAACTAAATTTACATTAATTTTTATTATAAAAGAAACTTAGATATTTTTGCTTGTAGATAGTGCTTAGCTGATGTCATAGGTATAACTCTTGGTTCATGTAGACTCTCCTTTCCTGATGGAGGTTTTTTCCTTTTTTTTCAGTACTGAGGATTGAATCCTGGGGCATTCTACTTCTGAGTTACACCCCTAGACTTATTTTTATTTTGAAACAAGTTCTCACTAAGTTGCAGAGGGCATCACTAAGTAGCTGAGGCTGGCATTGTGATCGATCCCCCCTGTCTCAGTCTCCCAAGTACTGGGATTACAAACGTGGAGCACCATGCCTAGCCTGATAGAGGTTTCAAGAAAAAAAATTTTGAGAAACTAAATCTCACTACAATTGTTCACAATTAGTGCTGGTCAGCTTTCCCTCTCAAATTTTCTCAAATTTCGCTACTTTTCTAAGATTGGAAATTCGATTGCCTTCCTCCTCATTCTCAAAAAATACTGGCACCTTGTACTGTATTGGTTAAAAGTGTGGGCCCTGTTGTTGGACTATTGAATCCAGATCCTGATAAAGCTCCTTCTCACTTGGGTGATATTGGGCAAGTGTCTTCAATTTTTTTTATCCTTTTTCTTAATCTGTAAATAATAACTTCCTTACTACAAAGGGTTGTTGAGAATATTGGGCAAAATAAACAAGGACCACTTATCACAAGATAAGTGAACATAACAAGTAGTAAATGCATAGTAGCAATTATAATTTTCAGAATTGCTCATTTTTTGTGTGTGTTGTACTAGACATTGAACCCAGGGGCATTTTACTTCTGAGATACAACCCCCAGTCTTATTTTTATTTTTATTTGGAAACAGAATCTTGCTACTTTGATGAGAGTCTCACTACTTGCTGAGGCTGTCCTTGAACCTGAAATCCTCCTGTCCCAGCCTCCTAAAGTACTAGGATTACAGGCAAGTGCCACCATGCCCAGTTAGAATTGCTAAACTTTACATTTTAAGTGTCCTTATGCACACATTGCATCCTGTATCAGTCAGTATTCCCACTGCTGTAATCCAAAACAACTGACCACACAACTTACAGGAAAGGAAGGTTTATTTGCTTACAGTTTTTGGAGATCCCAGAGTTTCAGTCAATGTCAGGACAGGTGTTTAGGAGGCGGGAAACAGAAAGAGGGAGAGCACCAACCTCTGCTTTCACATGATGGAGGCCAGAAGCAGAGAGTGAGAGCAGGGGGAGGAGGAACCATATATAATCCCCAAGGTCACAGCCCCAGGCACTCCTCCTCAACCAAGCTCCACTTCCAACATGGTTGCCTACTCTCCATGAGGTCTCTGGAGACATTTTAAATTCAAACTATTACATGTAATTTGTTCAATCTCAGAATAGAGGTGTCAAGGATAAAGATTCATTTGACTTTGTCCTGCACTCTGAGTTTCACCTCTTCTCCCTTCAAAATCCTTACCCCATCAGTGCTTCCATGCCTTTCCAGACTGAAGAATCTTCTTGTCTTCTAATCACTCCCTCTCTCTTAACCATTTCTTCTCAGCTTATAAATACATTTAAGTCTCTTCTAATAAATAAAAAGTTGTATTTACCACTGGATTTCACCCTATTTTTCCATCTTCTTTCTCAAAATTCTTGCATTTGTTGCTTGCACTGTGTTATGGAATGAATGTTTGTGTCCCCCACAAATTCGTTTACTGAAATATAATCCCAGTGTGATGGCATAGGAAGCAGGGCCATTGGGAGGTAATTAGGTCATGAAACTGAGTTCTCATGAATGACATTAGCAATCTTTTGTGTGTGTCTGTGGAACTGGGGATTGAACCCAGGGGCATTCTATCTCTGAGCTACACCCGCAGTCCTTTTTATTTTTTATTTTGAAATAGGATGTTGCTAAATTGCTGAAGCTAGTATAGAACCTGCAATCCTCATGTCTCAGCCTTGCAAGTACTGTGATTACAGGAAGGCACCCCCATATCTAGCTTAGAATTCTTTGATTTCCTTGAAAAATGTCTTCTTCAAATTTAGTGTCTTTGACTCCTTTCTGTTTTAACTATGTATTCTTATCTTTAAACCTGGTCTTCACATTTACCTTGAAGAAGTCCCCATTTGACATCTCCAACTTGAATAGCAAATATCCTGCCAGTTCTGCCATATACTCACTACCTCCTATTCTATAACTGCTCTTTGATTCCTTAATAAGTCTTGTTCTCCAATCCCTACATTTTTCTAACAACCTAGGAATCATCTCTACCCAGCTGGAAGGCCAGTGAACCACTTCTCCAATAATAGTTTCTATTTCTTTACATTCTTCCAACTCACAATCAAGGCTTCTGTTAGCCCTTCTGCTCATTAGAAAAGATGTCCCTAATCATGTGATCAGACCTTTGAGTGCACAGCTTATGTGCTGGGCAAATTCTAGGAGCAAACAGTAGACAATCTTTATGACTTGCCTCAGGCAAATATTTTTTAGATAGGAAACAAAAATCATGACTCATAGATTAAAAAGGGAATATGACCTAGAATAGGAAAAACAACTTTGAAAAAGTACAGTAAAATTGGAGAAATCACTACACTTAATGGTTAGTTTTATTTATAGCCACAGTAATCATGAAAATGTGATACTGAGGGAGGAATAAACATACAGATTAATGAAACAGAACAGAGACCTTAAAATAGACCATACCAATGTGCCCAATTGATTTAGACAGAGTTGAAAAAGTAATTCAATGGAGGACGGATAGTCTTAACAAAAAATGATGCTGAAACAATCGGACACCCATAAGCAAAATAAATGAATGAACAAAAACCTAGAACTAAGTCTCATACATTATGAAAAATAATTCAACATGGATTATAGGCTTAAATGCAAAAGGGAAAATATGTAAAAGATTTAGGAAAAGACTTGGTAGAAATATTTTGGGATTTAGGACTAGACAAAGAGTTGTTAGATTTACCACTAAAGCTATGATTCATAAAAGGAAAAAATGATAAGCATACTTTATTAAAAATAAAAACATTCTCTGTGAAATTCCTATTAGAAGTAAAAAGACTACAGAATGAGGGAAATTTTGTAAAACACTTATCTGGCACAGGACTTTTATCTAAAATATATAAAAGACTCTCAAATCCTAATAGTAAAGTAACAATCCAATTAGAAAATGTGCAATAGACATGGATATTTCAGTGAAGAGGACATACAATTGGCAAATAAGCACATGAAATGATGCTTAACTTTATTAGTCATCAGGGAAATGTAAATTAAAACCACAGTGTGATACCACTAAACACCTACTAGAGTGCCTAAAATAAAATTTAAAAAACCCACTAACAATTCTAAGTGCTGATGAGAATGAGGAACAACAGGAAATTTCATAATTGCTAGTGGGAGTGCAAAATTATATGACCATTTTAGAAAACAATTTAGTAGTTTCTTATAAAGTTAAACATACACTTTCCATGAGGTTCAGCAATCCAAATCCTAAGATTTACCCAAGAGAAATAAACAAATGTCTCCACAAAAGCTACATGTGAATGTGTACGGCGGCTTTATTCTTAATTGCCTAAAGCTGGAAAAACTCAAACATCCATTGGCAAGTCCGTTGACAAATTGTGGCATATTCATACAATGACAGGCTAACATAGCAATAAAATGGAATGAACTACTAATACATGCAACAATATAGATTAATTTCAAAAACGTTTTAGTAAATGAAAGAAGCCATATACAAAAGGTTACATGGTATATGAATCCACTTATATGACAAGTTAGGAAAGGAAAATCTACAGTTACAGATATCATATCAGCATTTTCCAGAGTCTGTAGTTGAAAAGGAGACTCTTTTGGTAGATGGGATTACTCAATATTTTGATTGTGGCAATTGTCAACTATATAACTAAAATAAGGGCATTTCACTTAAACCAGACTTAAAAAAAGAATAATTTACAATCCACTTCCACTGGTTTCAGGACAGAGCTGCTGAAGAAGGTTAGAAATATCAGCCATGCAGAATAGTTGAAAACTCAACTTGATATCATTGGCCACTGGGGAAATGCCCATGGAAACTATGAAGAGCTGTCATCTCACTCCAGTTACAAAGCTATTACCATTAGCAGGGTGTGGTGTCACGTGCCTGTAATCTCAGTACCTGGGAGGCTGAAACAGGAGGATAGCAAGTTCCTGGCCAGTTTCAGCAACTTAGTGACACTGTGTTTCAAAATAAAACATAAAACAGGGCTGGGCGTGTATCTCAGAGATAGAATGCCACTGGGCTCACCCCCCCCAAAACAAAAAAGCTAGTATAAGAAAAATATGCGTGAATAGCTATTATGAAAATCAAAGGGAAAAAAACTAATAAATACTGGTGAGGTTGTGAATAAAAGGGAACTTGTATATACTTTTGGTAAAAATATAAATTCGTGCAGCAATTAAGGGGAACAGTATGGAGGTTTCTAAAACAAAACAAAACAAAAAACCCTAAAGATAGAATTACCATATGATTCAGCTGTCCCTATTCTGCATATATATCCAACAGAAATAAAATCATTATATCAAAGAGTTGCCTGCAATCCCATATTTATTGCTGCATTATTCATGAGAACTAAGACACAGAAACAAGCTGAATGAATGGGTAAAGAAATTGTGGTATATATACAAAACAGAACATAATTTAAGCATAAAAAAGAATGGTGTCCTGTCATTTTCAGCAAAAATGGATGAAGATGGAGAATAAAACATTAAGCAAAATAAGACAAAAAAAGACAAATACCACTTATTCTGTATATATGAATGCTGATAAAAAGTTGATTTCAATATAGAGTGATTAGTAGATCCTGGAAAGGGGAGTGGGGAGGGGGCACAGAGGTAGGCTTAATAATGAGTACCAAAACAGAGCTAGATAAAAGGAATTAAAAAACATAGTGGAGTGACTATAATTCACAATAACCTATCATGTATGTTATGAATACTAGGAGCTCAAATGCTCTAAACACAAAGTTTTTAAGGATATAAGGATATAGGAACGTAAAATATCATGATTTGATCAGTGCATATTTTATGCATGCATTCAAATATCAAACTGTACCCCACAAGTACGAATAATTATTACTTGACAATCAGAAAGTTTAGAAAGCATTTAAAGGGATGGAAATGCTAACCATCTTAATTTGATCATAAACATTATATATACATATCAAATTATCATGTTGTGGTTAACTAAATAAAATATTTTGTTTATAAAAGAAATCACAGTCTTGAAACTCAGATAAACTCAGATGGCTCATGTGTGTATGTGTGTGTGTGTGTGTGTATACTGGAAAATGAACCCAGGAGTGTTCTACCTCTGAGCTACAATCCCAGCTTTATTTTATTTTTTATTTCAGAGCAGGATCCCACTACATTGCTGAGATTGGTCTCAAACTTGCAATCCTTCTGTCTCAGCCTCCCAAGTGGTGGGATGACAGGCAGGTGCCACATCTGGCACACACTCACTTTTTGATCCACTAGTGTCAGATTTTTTTTTACTGGCACTCATTGAAAGAATGGTTCTTATCAAGTTCATGAGTGACTTCTTCATTGTAACATGCAGTATACACTAGTCTCTTTTTCACAGGCCCTCTGCTAGACTGGTAAAAACCCACCTCTCAAATTTTCCTAAAGACTTTATAAAATGGAAAGTTGTGTCCCTACCTACTTAAATTTCATTCAAAATATTCTAATACGCATGTTGCTTGCTATTATACCATACATAACCTGACACCTGTCCACCTCTGCAATTACTTTTCACCTCTATCCTTAAACAGCACGAACACTGAACTCCGTGTTATTTCATTACTGTAAACCTGTTCACATGCATGTGCATGCACACAGCATGCAAATTTCAAACTTTTTCTCTGCGTGTGGTACTGGGGATTGAACCCAGGTGCATTCTATGTGCTACTCCCTCAGCCCTATTTTATTTTTTTTATTTTGAGACAGGGTCTTGCTAAGTTGTAAGGGTTTTGCTAAGTTGCTGAGGCTGGCCTCAACCCTGTGATCCTCCTGTCTCAGCCCCCCAAGTAACAGGATTGCATGCATGTCCCAGCTTGACTTTCAAACATTTGCTTAATGTTTCCCCTCTGGCTCAAAACCCTGGAAAATGTAAAGCATAATTCATGGTTGCTATCTCCACAATCACAATTTACATTTCCTGTCCAACCCACCATAGATTGGATTCTGCCTCTTAGCACTTTTCAGAAACAGCCTGATCAAGGTCTCCAATTAACTTAACTTCCACCTCTCAAAACCAATAGACACTTTTTTGGCTTCAATTTTTCTTGAAATTACTGCAACACTTGCCAGTGTTGGTTACTCCATCCTTGATATTTTCTTCTTTGTTTCATGCTACCAATCATTCTTGCTTTTTAATCGCTTTTGTTGTTTCACTTCTCAGGATATTACCTAAGAAACATCCCTTCTTTCCTCATTTTTGCTGAGGAATGTCCTTTACACCAATACCTTCAATGTCCCTCTGTATTCGTTTTGTTGTTGTTGTTGTTGTTGTTTTTGGTACATGAGATTGAAGCCAGCAGGTTCTACAACTGAGCAACACCCCCAACCCTTTTTATTTATTTTTATTTATTTATTTATTTATTTATTTATTTATTTATTTATTTATTTATTGCGGTACTGGGGATTGAACTCAGGGGAATTCTACCTCCAAGCTATACCTCCAGCCCTATTTTTTATTCTTTATTTTGAAACTGAGTCTCACTAAGTTGTGGAATGCCTCACTAGGTAGCTGAGGCTGGCCGCAAACCTGAATCCTCCGGTCTCAGCCTCCTGAATGCTGTTATTTTTATTTTTAAAACAGGGTCTCCCTAAGTTGATGACGTTGGTCTCAAACTTTTGATCCTCCTGTTTCAGCTTCCCAAGTACTGGGATTACAGGTCTGTGCCACCATGCCCAACACTTCCACTTCCTTCTCTATCCTAATGAAATCCAAGTCTTTTTCACCAACCCTCATATCTCTCTTGAGTACCAGAATATTTTCATCTGAATGTCCCAGAAGACCCTCAAAATCATCCTTCCCCTCACTGCCCCCACCACGTCTGGTAAATCACAATAAGATCTATTGATTCTACCTCATAAATGTCCCAGAATCCAATTGCTTCTCTGTGTTCTTGCTGATGCTATGCCCCTTCGGGACCACATCATTTCATGCTTAAAGTAATGCAATAAAATTCCTGGTGTCTGTGCCTCTAATACTTTCTAATCCATCTTCTTCTGTCACAGTGCCCTTTCTATCTGAAACTATCTGTACATGATTCAAAAATTTTCAGTAACTGTGTATTACCTAAAAAGAGTTATAAAATGCACCATTCCCACTCTCAAGCCCATAGCATAGATCACTAACAAATTACTTTATCATCCCTACCTGAGCCCAACATGGCTTCTAAATACTTTGGGGGGGCAGTACTGAGGATTGAACCCATGGGTGTTCTACCTCCAAGCTATACTCCCAGCCCTTTTTTTTTTTTACTTTTTTCAAACAGGGTCTCACTAATTTCTGAAGGTCTTGTTAAGTTGCTGAGGCGGGCAACCACAATCGAACCACAATCCTCCTGTCTCAACCTCCCAAGTACTGAGATTATAGGCCTGTGCCACTACATCTATCTCAATACTTTTTTTGTGAGAGTGGTACCAGGACATTGAAGCCAGGAAATTCTACCTTCAAGCTACACCTGTAGACCTTTGTTTATTTATTTATTTATTTATTTATTTATTTATTTATTTATTTATTTATTTATTTTTGCGGTACTGGGGATTGAACTCAGGGGCATTCTACCTCCGAGCTACACCCCAAGCCCTATTTTTTATTCTTTATTTTGAAACCGAGTCTCACTAAGTTGTGGAGTGCCTCACTAGGTAACTGAGGCTGGCCGCGAACCCGGATCCTCCGGTCTCAGCCTCCCGAATGCTGGGATTACAAGCGTGCGCCACCACGCCCAGCCCTTTGTTTATTTTTTATCTTGCAACAGGGTCTTCCAAATTGCTGAGGGCCTTGCTAAATTGCTGAAGCTGTCCTGGAACCTGCGATCCTCCTGTCTCAGCCACCCAAGTACTAGCAAATACTTTAAACATGCTTTCCAAGAAGCTACTATCAAAAGATAACTTTTGGAAATCAAGATTAACTCTCACTTTAATCTTGAGCCCAGAGGAAGAATCAAAACTACTTTGCATAGAGGTCAGGGCTGTTTATGGCCAGGGATGCTCACTGTCTAACCAAGTTTCTCTCTGGTCACTTTCTGCCAATACAAATTATATTTCAGAAAAATTTACTACTTGCCCTTCCCTAAACATGTCATGTTATCTCACATCTTTGAACATTTATACAGGCTATATGCTTTATTTGGAAAGACTACCTCTTTTCTTGTCTACCTGCTCAACTCCTGCTGATTTTTCAAATGTTAGTTCAAGTGTCACCACTTCTGTGAAGGCTTAACAAGAAAACCTGATACTCCTTCCTATAAAGTTCCACTACATACTGTATGTAGCTCAATTGGACTAATTATCACTTGTAATTGTAATAAAATATATGTATCTCTGTTTCCTTCTGGGAGTGTGGCATGGTTTGAACAATAACAGTAGTTATCACATATAAAATACATACTAGATTACAAGTATTCTTTTAAATGTTTAACATACATTATCTCATCTAATTCTCACAATAACCTCATGATGAATGTTAATCTTGTTCCTATTTTACAGATTAAGACATTGAAGCACATATAGATTAGGTACCTAAGAAGCCACTGAGCTTGGATTCAGATTCAAGAATTCTGACCAAACATACTGTGGTTAGCCACTATAAATTAATGCCTAGATGAGAGTGGTGGCGCACGCTTGTAATCTCAGTACTTGTGAGTCTGAAACAGGAAGATCGCAGATTCATGGCCAGCCTCAGCAACTCAGTAAGGCTCTGCAAATTAGTGAGATCCTGTTTCAAGATAAAAAAATATATCAGGCTGGGAGTGTATCTCAAAGGTAGAGTGCTCCTGATTTCACTCTCCAGCATCAATAATAATAATAATAATAATAATAATAATAATAATAATACCTAATCTCAACCACGTTTCCTCAGCACTACAGTGTTGAATAGTTAGTAGGACCTTAGTAAATTTTTAGTTGGATAAAATATCAGGTGAAAGAATGGAACAGAAAAGAAAGAGGGGAAAAGGTAGGGCAAAAAAGCTTTAAAATTAGAATGCCAATTCCCCTGGAATTCCCAGTGTTCCCTGGGAATAAACTTCAGATCAAGTAAACTGTCCAGAGAATCAGGCAACCAGATCCAGTTGGAATAGAACATTATTATTATAGACATATACAGGGAATCCAACACTATAGCAACACTAGCTCAGAGGCAAGCTCCTATGTCCTTCTACCAAATATCAAAAATATTCTGACTCATCTATGTAATAGAATTTTATGCAGCCATTAAAAGCTATGTTTTTGAAGATTATTTAATTACATGAGTAAATGCTTTTAAATTAAAATTCAAAAAACACAGCGGCACATAAATAATAATTACAATTAGTTATTATCTCCAAAAATGTTAAGGTTACCAAGCCTCTCATGCAGCATTTACAATTTCAGATTATGGTCTACATATTTGTTTGCCTAGAGGGTAATGATATGTGTACATTGATGTCCATTGAAATATTGCTTGTAATTGCAAAAACAAAAAACTAGAAGTTATCTATAAGGCCTTCATTAATAGATTGGCTGAATAAATCATAGCACATATATAAATATGCAGCCATTTCAAGGAATGAGGAAGTCCCATATGTTATAATATGAAACACTCTCCAAAAAAGTACTGTACTTCAAGATTAAAATGAGAGGATGAGACAGGAGGTTTGAGGCCAGCTTCAGCAATTTAGAGAGGTCTCAGAAACTTAGTGAGACCCTGTTTCAAAATAAGAAATAAAATAGGGCTGGGGGTATAACTCAGAGGTAGAATGCCTTCGGGTTCAATTCTCAATACCAAAAAAATAATGCCATCATTTTTAAGAAGAAATGACATTTTGTATATCCTTATGAAAAAATGGTGTTTTCAGACTATAGTAAAGCATAGAAGTTCTCAAACTTTTTTTATCTCAACTGCTTTTCACTTTTATAAATGACTGAGAATCTCAAAGATTGTTATATGCAATAGATTGTTGTATATATTGACATTTACTATGTTTGAAGTTAAAACTGAGAAAAGATAAAATATTTATAATTTATTAAAATATTAGTGTTCTCATTACATAGTATAATAAATAATATATTTTCAAAAATAATTGTATTTTTAAACAGTGAGAATACTGGCTTTATTAAAGTTTTTTTTCAATACAGTAGTATTCATAGATGAAATAATTGAATCATGAGGCTTCTAACCACATCAGTGTACTAATTCATTAATAATTTGAATTTATTTAATGAGTTAATGGGTGGTAACTATATACAGGTGGGGCATGGCCTTGCAACTATATTCCTAGTACTTCCTTCCCTTATCATGTCTGCCTACAATGATTTTTTTCTGCCTTGGAGCTAGCCAACTATGGGCCCAACCTCTAATACTATGAGCCAAAATAAGCTTCCCTTCCTCTAAGTCATTCTTATCAGGTATTTTGGTCACAGTGATAAAAAGCTGATTAACAAAAATCCAGAATAGCCAAAATGATCATCAGCAAAGAAAACAAGGCTGGAAATATCACAATGCATGACTTCAAAATAATAAGATGATGCTATAGCTACTAAAACAGCATGGTACTATTATATAAACAAACACATAGAGTAACAGAACAGATTGGAGAATCCAGAAATTAATCCATACTAATAATTTTTGACAGAGGTGCCAGGAACATATCATGGAGGAAAGACAGTTTTTTCAATAAATGCTGCTGGCAAAATTGTATACAGAATAATGAAACTAGGTTTCTTCCTCTCATCATACACAAAAAATTAGTTAAAATGGAATGAATATCTAAATCTTAAGCCTGAAACAATGAAACTACTACAAGAAAACAGAAGAAACACTTCAAGACATTGGTGTGGCAATAATGTTTTACATAGGACCCCAAATTACAGGCAACAAAATAAAAATAGACAAATAAGATTACATCAAACTAAGACACGTCTGCATAGCAAAGGAAATAATCAACGTGATTCAAAGATAGCCTGTGTGATGGGAGAAAGTAATTGCAAATGGTACATGTGACCGTGATTGACATTTAGAATATATGAATTCAAAATGATGAACACCAAAAAAAAATTATCCCAATTAAAAATGGGATAAAGAACTAAAGAGACACTTCTCAAAAAAAGACACGGACATGGTAAGAATATATGAAAAAGTACTCGATTTCACTTATCAGCAGAGAAATGCAAAAACAAAGAAAAGCTGGCAAGGTTGCAGAGAAAAGGGAATTCTTACAAATTGCACATGTTAATGTAAATTAAACTATTATGAAAAACAGTATGGGGATTTCTCAAAAAAATGTAAAAGTAGAACTACTATAACATGACCTAGCAATTCCACTAATGGCTATATTCCAAAAGTATTTGAAGAAGATATTTACATCACCGTGTTAATTGTAGTATTATTTATAATAACCAAAATATGAAATTAACCCAGATGCCTTTCAGCAGATGAATGGATAAACAAAAAATGATATGTTTATATAATGAAATACTCATCAGCCATAAAAGAGAATGAAATTCTGTCATTTGCAGCAACATGGATGCAACTGGAGAACACTGGGTTATGTAAAACAAGAAATACACTAAAAGACAAATATCTCATGTTCTCATTCCTTTAAGGAAACCAGTAATTTGATCTTGTAGAAGTACAGAACAGAATGGTCATCATCAGAGTTGAGAGAAGGGCAAGGGGGCAAAGGGACAGAAAAAAATTAAGAGGGACTTTTAGAGACTGGGAAGGGTACTAAGGGGAAGGGTAGAAGGTGTTGAGAATAAGAGAAGGGTAGGTGAATATGATTAAAGCACAATACATATATTTATGGAAATATCACAATGAATCCCATCAATTTGTATAATTAATACATATATATATTTATAATAAAAATTCTGCCTCACATGAATTTGTAGTTGGAAAATGAAGAGATAGCTTAATAGTCTTTTCAGATAATTGAGGATGTTCTTCATTAGTACTACATCAAAACACAAATAATAGTTTCCCTTACAGATGAGTTGCAATGTAGAATCTGAAACCATACCAATAACCTGTCTGAGCTCTATTACCTTAAAATGTGTTGATTTTAAATCACTTTGAATGAATTTTTAGTACATAATTTTATAATATCATGGGTCATTAAAAATATTGGTTCACTTATACAAAATTTAATTTGTTGGATAATATCTCAGTATATAGGTGGGTCATGAACTATAAAATATTATTTATATTATAATCTCATTTAGGTAATAAAAATAGTTCATTGAATTACGCATTTACATTGCTCATGTTTTGTTGGAAACATGGTCTCACTAAGTTGCTGAGGCTGGACTTGAACCTGCAATCTTCCTCTCTTGGCCTCCCAAGTACTCGATGACAAGGATGTGCCCCAGAGCCTGGCAAAAAAAAATTTTAAAATCCTGAAAAGCTATCATACTCACAGAGGAAGGTACAAGTTACCTCAAATAATAATTTTCATTTGAATTCTCAAAATGTATCATTGGCAAGAAATGCTGTCTGTTGTTCTCCCTGTAATTATAGGCTCACTTTGTTTGTTTTTAGGAAATATCTGCCAATACCAACTTGTGAATAATCATAATTTGTCAGTTCTTTCAAATTATGCTATTCCCTAAGTAAAAGAAACTAGTTCTGCTGGCAACTCACAACATTCTCTTCTTGAAGACAATTATACTTTCACATTAAGCAAAAAATCCTTCTGAAGCCAGAAATGGTGGTGCATGCCTGTCTCCCCAGCAACTCAAAAGGCTGAGGCACGATGATCCCAAGTTCAATGCCAGCCTGAGTAACTTAGAGAGACCCTGCCTATAAATAAATAAATAAATAAATAAATAAATAAATAAATAAATAAATAAATAAATAAATGGCTGTGGTGTAGCTAAGTGGTAAAACACCCTTGGATTCAGTTCCAAATACAAAAAAAGGAAGGAAGGAAGGAAGGAAAGAAGGAAGGAAGGAAGGAAGGAAGGAAGGAAGGAAGGAAGGAAGGAAGGAAGGAAGGAAGGGGAGGGGAGGAAGATGGAGGAAGGGAGGGAGGAATGAAGGGAGTAATGAAGGAAGGAAGAAGAAATACCTTTTGAATACTTCCAATTTTGTCTCACATACTATAAAAGAGTATACTAGGCAGTGAAGATTAAACAAAATTGATAATTTTTTTCTGTTTCATCAAGAATATTCTTAAGTACAACTGTATTATTTTCTTTTTTCTTTTTTTTTTGTGGTACTGGGGATTGAACTCAGGGGCATTCTACCTCCGAGCTACACCCCCAGCCCTATTTTTTATTCTTTATTTTGAAACCGAGTCTCACTAAGTTGTGGAGTGCCTCACTAGGTAGCTGAGGCTGGCCGCGAACCCGGATCCTCTGGTCTCAGCCTCCCAAATGCTGGGATTACAAGCATGGGCCGCCACGCCCGGCTATTTTTATTTTTTTTATAAGTGTATTATAGTGAAGAATATAACAACCACAATTTCATTTAAGTTTGGTGTCACTGCCTTGATTTAGGCTAAAGTCCCTGCAATTTTACTCATCATACCTTTGACTGCTGAAAATGTCAATAAAGTTTAAAAGGCAAATAATAACTTAGAATTATTATAAATATAATTTTAACATCATATGCCTCCTTCTGGATCCCCCAGGGGTTCAGAGACCACACTGGAAAAACCAGTCATACTGCTTTCTTAAGACATAGGATTTTATTGAATGATCTATTTTAGGCTTTTAAGATTGATATTTTTATCATCTATCACTCTTAGTCATACAATAAAAATAGAATATAAAAAAATAAATTGATTATAGTACTTCTAAAGCTTTACTTCAAGAGTCTGGCTTTTTGGAAACATTATTTATTTCAGAGCTATTTATGTCCACGCTTTTGCACACAGCATCATCTATGGGTCATCAAGAGTCTTGATAATGCAGTGTTTTTACAAAAAAAAAATATGCTTCACTACTGTCTCTAGAATTTTCTTCCCACTTGACAAAACCTATTCTGAAAGTGTTGGTGCTGATGCTTTTTGACTTTATTAAAGAGTATCAGAAGAAGATTTCAGAAAACAATCAGTACTTATATTCTTTCCTTAAATGCTTTTTTAAAAAATTGACATAAACTGGTTGTAATTGCCCAGCCATACTTCATAGGCAAGCAACAAAAGCTACTGTATCATCTAGTGATTATAATATACCATCAATTATAAAATGAATGAGGATTCTAGAGATGTTAAAATGTATAAAATCATGATTTAGAATTTATTTGAAAATATGAGCTCTAGCCAAGTAGGGTGGCTCAAGCCTGTAGTCTCAGTCCTTGGGAGGTAGAGACAGGAGGATCACAGGTTTGAGGACAGTCTCAGCAACTTAGTGAGACCCTGCTTCAAAACAAAAAAAAAATTAAAAGGGCTGGGACTGTAACTCAGAGATAGAATGCCTCTGTGTTCAATCCCAACTATTAAAAAATAAAAAAGAATAAGAAAAATATGAGCTTCATAGTTAAATGTTTAATTCATTGGTGAATCTGGGGTGTATCCTTGAGGCTTTCTGAGTTATATGGTAATTTAAGTATTTATGTGTTTATTAGATAAAATTTTTAACTTGATATTCTGATGTCCTTCTTGAAACCAATTACATCTCTAAAATTACAATTTTCCCATTCACTTTTGTAATTATCATGGATCATCTTCATATGTAAAAAAAATGATATCACAGAATACTATAGGAATACATTTTTTAGTAATTAAAACTTAGGCAAGTGAAAGAAAATTAAATCATGACACAGCTATCTACATGAAGCCACCCAAAATGATCATAACATTCACTGTAGTAGGTATATCCATAGTCAGCACAGAAAGATATACCATATAATTTCTGGCCTTCATACATGAACAAACTACCCCAGCTCAGTGGCAGTTATCATAGGAACAAATAAGTAATGAGAAATTTGTAATTAAGACTCCTTCCTTCCTGCCTTCCTCCCTTCCTTCCTTCCTCCTTCCTTCCTGTGCCAGGGATTAAACCCAGGGACATTGTACCTCTGAGCTACACCTCCATCCCTATTTTACTTTTTATTTTGAGACAGGGTCTCACTAATTTGCTGAGGTTTTCACTAAGTTGTTGAAGATGGCCTTGAACCTCCAATCCTCCTGTCTCAGGCTCCCAAGCATTGAGATCACAGTCATGTGCTACTGCACTCAGTTTATTTCTATGTTTAATATTGAATTTCAATATGTACCATTTAATTTATTAACTTATCAAAATAATGGTTTAGCAGTTAAAATAAGCTTATTGTTTAAGACAAAAAGAAGGTAACACAAGTGGAATTGAGGAGACCAAGAAAGACTGAAAAACTTTTACAGATTAAAGGGAAATAAAGAGATGCTAACAAAAACAATATGTGATACTGAACTAGGGGAAAGTAGGTATACAGGATATTATTAGGATAAGTGGTGAAATTTCAACATGGACTGCGGATCAACTATTATATAATTTTGATAATTGCATTATGGCCCCTTGTCCTTAGACAATACCTAGTGAATTAGATAGGAGCAAAGGGTCACTATGCTCTCAAATTGTTCAGAAAGAGAATAACAAAGCAAACATAGCAAAATTGGGTTGAAAGTTGTGTTTGTATATTGGAAATAATTTTGTATTTAAAAGCTTAAAAATAAAGCAGGTGTGGTGACGTGTGCCTTTAATTCCAGTGGGTAGGAGCCTGACAGAAGGATCATAGAGTGACAGCCAGTTCAGGCAATGTAGTGAGACCCTCAGCTACTTAGCGAGACCCTGTTTCAACATTACATAAATGAATAAATAAAATAAATAAATAAATAAATAAATAAATAAGGCTGAGGGTTAAGCTTGGCCTAGTATCCCCCCCAAAAAATGTTTAAAAACAAAATAATGGTGATAACTAACATGATGACCCATACTCTTCCAAAGTGAAAGAATTCAGGAAAAGTAAAGAAAATACATCCTTCTCAAAAACAGCATGAACAATTTAGTCCAGCAAAATATCATTTATTGCATTAGGTTCATGATATCACATTTTATTGATTTTTTAACTAACTATGCACTTACATTATAATCCTTGTATGAATATTAGAAAGTCTTTTGAACAGTTTTATGGATTTTTTGCATGTGAATAATATTATACACAAATAACTAAACTCAAATCTTTTCTGAGATCTACTCTATTCCTCGTTACATCAAAGCCCCTTTGACTACAACATTTGAATGCTAGAAAATTCCTGCATAATTATTTCATCCATCCTCCTCTATGTAAATATGGGAAAACTGAAACACAGAAAGGGGAAAATATTTTTTAGAGTCACACAGCCTGGGAGTTGGGCCGAGATGTGAAAAGAACCTTTCTGACTTTAATTATGCCATACTGAAATTGTTATTTCTCTCTGTGCATCTGAATAGTCACTCTTCTGTAATAACACTTTGTTCATTCTGATCCTTTATATAATGCAGGTTAATGCATGTTTATATCTGTGAGAAACTCAATGAATATGTATCCCCTCTCAGCATAAATTAATTCCTCAACCAATATGTATTCTTATGCTGTCATTATTTCTTTCCTGTTATTGAAACGAATGACCAGGACAATACTTACACAAACATCAGCAGCTGGCGCAGGGTACATTGTGTCTATCATATTAACATTGGCTACATCCAATCAATAGATTTTTAGAAAACACGGCTTTTGTTTCCAATGCTCTTTATGTTCATTTTTATTTCTTTTTCAAAGTTTCCAGGCCTACATCTCATTCTGATGCAATATGTCATTCAATTGCGCTATGATACAAAGCATACAGCAAGACAGAAAATTAATACTGACATAAAGATAAAAGCAGCACAAGGTATGTTCTTTATCACCACTACCCTGGATCAGGCACTCATCTTCTCTTGAATGGACCATTGCAAGCAATCCACCAATTTTCCCCTATGCAATCTACCTTCCATCATATCACCCACTCTTTCACCCCATTAAATCCATCTATCCATCTTCTTTTTATTTTTTTTTGATACTTGAATTATAGAAGTGCGTCACAGAGCCCAGACAGAATACCCTTTCTAAAACACATTTGTCATTAAAACATCCATTCCCGTATCCCTTCCCCACCCAATAGTGACTCAAAAAACTGTTCACAAAATCATGCCTAAACTCTTACGTGACATTCAAGGTCCTTTCCATTCTAGCTCCTACCACATATTGTGACATTCTAGAGGTGAAGTGAAGGAAAAAAAATAAAGGTCTTAGCATCAGACATACTTCGAGATTAATTACAATTATGACATTAATTTTCTTTGTAAATTTGACTCTGGACGCAGTTCCTTCATCTGTGAAACAGAGTAGATATTTATGATCACAGGATTGTTGTAAGAAGGATAAATAATATAATATCTGTATACCTCTGATCACAAGATTGTTGTAAGAAGGGTAAATAATACAATATCTGTAAAGCAGACTTGCTAAATTCCTTTCAAACATATATCCTTTGTTTTGTTGCTGTTTTGTTTTGTGATGCTGGGGATGGCACCTAGGACCTCTCATATGCTAGGCATATGCTCTACCGTTGAGCTACAACCCCAGCAAGTTCAAATATATACCCTTTGATGCCTTTCTATGCTTGTTCAGGCCATTTGCTCTGCCTGGAATGTCATATACTTCTCCTTAATAACACCATTTACTCAGTACTCCCTAGATTCTTGTTCAAAAGTACATGTTGTTTTTTTTTTTTATGATACCAAGATGCCTCCTATTTCTCTTTTCATTACTAATCCAGCCTTCTAGGTCCTGCACAAATATTACCTTGTCTTAAAATCCCTGAACCCCAAAAAGATGATAATTATAGAAACTGCTTTGTAAATCTCAAAGAACTATAAAAACATCAAGTGGCATGTTATTATTATCATCATGCTATTATTATTGAGCCATTTCTGACTTTTAATCACAAATACAATTTATAAAAATGTATAAAACTTTATTCAGTATTTTCACCAGAAATTTCTTCCAGGGCAGTAGATAATAACTTTCCTTATGATTAAGCTGCCTGACTGTTTGTAGCATTCCTCTATTCTCATGGGCAGTGATGTCTTATGATGGAAAAATTATTAGATGCTTTTTCATCTATTGAAATGTTCAGGTTTTGAAACTCTGTAAATTAGCCAAAGGCTTCCAGCAATATGGGAATATTTAATCAGGCAAGATAGCTATTTTTTTTTTTTACTGGGGATTGAACCCAGGAGAATTCTACCTTTAAGCAATACCCCCAGCTCTTCTTATTTTTTATTGAGAAATGGTGTCTCACTAAGTTGCTGAGGTTGACCTCAAACCTGTGATTCTCCTGTTTCAACCTCCCAAGTACTAGGATTACAGGCATGCATCACCATGAGCAGCTGGTTTGTTATTTTTTCATTAGCATTTTTGTCATGATTTTTAAAAATTTTATGTTTCAGTTTTTTCTTTTATAAGAAGAAATGTTTGATAGCATGTTGTTCAAGATCATTGTGTTTAATTTCCATGTACTTGCGAATTTTCCAATTTTCATTCTGTTATAGATTTCTAGTTTTATACCATTGTGTTGGGAAAAAAAATACTTGGTATGATTTTTGTCTTCTTAAATTTGGAAAGACTTACTTCGAGGTCCAACATATTATCTATTCTAGAGAATGTTCTTTGTCTTCTGGAGAATGTATATTTCTTTGCTATTGAATGGAACCTTGTATTCAACTTAGGCAGAGTAGCAGGGCATTCAGACAAAACAGAAGTAATAGAGATCCTTATTAAAAAGGTAATAAAACAGCCAGGCGTGGTGGCGTGTGCTTGTAATCCCAGTATCTCGGAGGCTGAGACCAGAAGATCCGGGTTCACGCCCAGCCTCAGCTACTTAGTGAGGCCCTCTGCAACATAGTGAGACCCTGTTTCAAAATAAAGAATAAAAAATAGGGCTAGGGGTGTAGTTCGGAGGTAGAATGCCCCTGAGTTCAATCCCCAGTACTGCAAGAAAAAAAAAAAGGTAGTAAAACCGACCTTATTTTCAGGTGATGACATGATCCTAAATTAGGAAGAAAACAAAACAAAACAAAAAAAAAAACAGATTTCACACATGAAGCATGAAGCAAATTTTTGAAGCTAATAAATGAATTCAGTAAAGTTGTAGGATACAAAGTCAGCTTACAAAAATCAGTTGCATTTATTTACACTACTAATGGCATATCTGAAAATGAAACCAAGAAAACAATCTTAATTACAATAATATCAAAATGAATAAAATACTTAGGAATAAATTTGAATAAGGAGGTAAGGATCTGTATTGTGGTAAGGGATATTAAATTACATTAGAGAGAGCACATCCAGGGGTTGATTCATATACACTCAGTGGGTCTCATTCCTGTGGGACCACCTGGACCTGCTGTCAGAATGTCGTGTCTTTCCTTTTTTCACAGAGTGAGAGTGACCTTCTTCAGGGACCTTCAGGCTACCACCACAATGCCAAGACATACTGATCTGCCAAAAGCATTCCCATTATCCTGCCTCAAATGGTGAGGCATTTCCATAGCCTTTCAAAGTCCTGCTAAAATACACAGCATAAAACTGATAGATCATCCCTAGTAATGAATGCAGATACATACTTCATAGATGTCTGAACCTGAACTGTTTTAGTAGGGCCTTTGGGTGGAAAGCTACCTCTTTCTTTCCCAATATATCATAGAAGGATAAAAGATGACTTTAAACTATGTCTTTATTTCCCTCATTACTTTGTATAATGACTCCTATACTTAGAGGGAAAAAAATCTTTCTCCTAGCTCATATTTGAAACTAGAATTTTGATCTTCAACCAGACTAGCACATTTATGTTCCCTATCTCTTATTTTTCCTTCTTCTTCCTTCACTTGCCTAGACTATTGTTTGACACGTAGCAGATAGTTAGAAAAAAAAGACAATAGCTGAAATAAAATTGCGCCCATTCAATAACCTACTTTTGTACTGATTCATTTATCTCTGCTTAGTTATAATTTTATTCTACTCATATGAGAAGAACACGTCACTTGTTAATTTTATAATTATTTTAAGTCTCTGCTTAAAGGATCAGTTTGTTATCTTTTTTAAACTTTTTTAATCATATACTTACTGTTATGGATTTTTCTCTCATTACAACCTTGGCTGCTTCCCAAAGACTCTGTGGCTCTGTTTTCAATAAATCATCTATCTCCAAATAATATTTCAATGTTTCATCTATTTAATTTACATTTCTTGGTCAATTGAGTAACTGTTTACTCATAGTATACTGGAAATGGCACTGAATGAAGCTTCTGGAGATCTGGCTTTTTGTAGTATATTTACTATTTTCTATGTAGATGTTGGATATATTGTTTCTGCTTTTAAGCAACAAATGCTCCATATATATTTACTTATTTATTTTATACATTGGTACACTGGGTTGAGCGCAGGTACATTCTACCTCCTAGCTACATGCCCAATTTTTTCTATTTTTGAAATATGGTCTTGCTAAGTTGCTGAAGGTCTCAATAAGTTGCTGAGGCTGTCTTCGTACCTGTGATCCTTCTGTCTCAGCCTCCCAATAATGGAATTACAGGTGTGGGCCACCATGCTCGGCTTTTTATATTAAATCTTGACATTCTACAAATCTTTATTTTGTCTCCTGAACTAAAAGAGTAAATAACTAGAGAGATGAATAGGTAGCTCACATTTACCCACCCCAGCCTACCCTCTCCTCAGTATATGCCTTTGTGTCTTATACTAAGGAGATACTCAGTACATATTTAATTTCAATTTAAGTTTCCACTATTTTACAACATCATATTGCTTAGCAATCAGTGAAAAAATACTTTGTTCTCTAACTGTTCTACTCAATGTTAAGTATTTTAGGAAAAATACCACATGCTAGAGAAAAAAAAATATCTCCTTTGTTCTAATTTTACCCTTTTCTGTGTCATAAGAAACGTGTGTGTTTAATGCTGGATTTAAGGCACATGTGTCTTTTGACATTTTCCATTTGTCAGAACAATCTAATATCAGTAATAGCCATTACTTCTTTACTCTCATTATTAATATTTTACCTATGGTTGTGCTTGCTGGTCTAATGCTTGGTTTTTTTTTTTCTGTTTTGAAGTATGCATTTATTTTTATAATTATAAGAGTAATATAGCTACATTACAGGAAGTGTGGCAAATGAAGGAGAGAAAAAATATCACCCGTAATTGTGAAACCCTAGTACAGGCATTATTATCATTTTGATCTATTTTCTTTTTGATTCCTTTTTCATGTTCATAGATTTTCCTTATGCACAGTGCACCTACACTACCTGCATTTGGGGAATTCATTATAAAAGGAGCATTGCCCATTTTACCACCTATTCTTTAAAAGTATTATTTTAATTGAAAATACTATGTAATGATAAAATTTGATGCCAAAAGGTAAAATAAAACCACCCTTTAACTCATCAGTTCAATGTAAAAATTGCTATTCTTTTCATGGTTCATTTTTCCTATTTTTATTTGTATATTTTCATTTTTACATATTTCCAAGTTCTTTTCTCTCTCATTTTAAATTGAGCTTTTTCTCATGTTGCTACACAGTTTTATAAGCTTTACCACAGCATCTAAAAACTAACAAAAAAAAGGAGGAGATAAATCCCACCAACCTAACCAAATAATAACCACCGATATGACATTATGCATTCTCTTTTATCTTTTCTATCTCCCTATTTTTATACTATCATCATAGAACACATAGTATTTGAGCTTCATGTTTTCACGCTTCCGTAAATAATAAGCCTTTCCCCTGGTGCTATGCTGTTTCCGTAAACACTGCTTTAATTGAAAAAGTAATGAAACATTACATTCTGAAAGAATTAAGCATAAAAAACACCCCTCACCTGCTCCCAGAACACATTGCCTTATGTTTTTGCGTAACCCTTAGCCACAAACAGACTATTTCAACCCGATCGCAACTGTACCTTTAAAACATTTGCAACATACTATCTTACACTGCTGTTAGATCATAACTGTGCTACATATGTACATAATCATCATAATAATTATCACTATTTTAAAACTATAAATATGAAATCAAATTATTATGGATAACTTGGAAAACAAAACAAAAATACTCTTTCTACCCACACTCAAGCACAATTACACCCATCAATCAATTGTATCTTTTTTCCCTACAAATATTTATTGCTTTATGGTGCTAATTGGTATTTTCCCCTCTTGATTTTGAACAAGCCTTTCCTTGTCGTCATGTGCTATTCATAAATGCATTTTTAAAACCTTCCTGGATCCCATATTAAAGCAACACAACTTTTAGCATCTATATTGTCTCCCTACATGTTCTTATTTTTACATAGTGTCATTTTTTTACTTATTAACTTTATCATGTTGATGTAGAATGTTCATAAACATAATTGTTATTGAAAAGATGACACAAAAACACTAGAGGAGATTCTGGGGAAAAATGATCAGATCTCAACCATTGCTAACATTTCTATATATTTTTCTTTGTTTTCTCATGTTTAATATGATATAATGCACATATAATTTGATTCTAGCTTCTTTTATTTTCATTACAGAAACAAGCACTTTCTATGTTGCTATGTTGCCTTTATTAACATATTACATTTTTGAGAAAACCTTGTGTAACAATATTTAGTTAAATTCTGAATGTTACGATGATTTCTCTCATCCTTCCACATTAATACAATCATTTGCATTTTGTATGTCTATAAAAAAGCATATTTTATAGTTGCCCAGATACCTGTATGCCATTTTGTATCTCTTTTTTTTTCATTTAAACACATAGTGACAGATTTCACAATTAAGAAGAAGAAAGAATCCTAATCTTGTCACTTAACATAGCCATTAGAAGCATTTTTAATTGTCTTCGCTTTCATTTTTTAACTCCTATACATATTTGGACTTTTAAATGTAGTTTAAATTTTCTGTACTTTTAGTTTAAAAAAACAAACCTCTGTTGGTGAATATTTAATGTTTTCATATGATCAGGATCTGAACTAAATATCTCTATGCATAATTATACTTGTATTTTTTATTAATATTACTTCAGTGAGATAGATTTAACCGGAACTGGGTGTGGTGGTGCAGGCCTGTGATCTCAGGACTTGGTAACCTGAGACAGAAGGATCATGGGTTCAAGGCCAGCCTCGGTCATTTAACAAGACCCTATTTCAAAATAAAAAAAATAAAATAGAGCTAGGGATATAGGTTGGAGGTAGACTGCCCCTGGGTTCAATCCCTAGCACTACAAAAAAAAAAAAAAAAAGAAAGAGAGTGAAGCAAAGAGATAAAGGACTTTTCCCCAAATCTCAGAG
Source organism: Graphiurus murinus (assembly GCA_004027655.1). Taxonomy (NCBI): domain Eukaryota; kingdom Metazoa; phylum Chordata; class Mammalia; order Rodentia; family Gliridae; genus Graphiurus; species Graphiurus murinus. The sequence goes on along the minus strand of PVLC010009025.1, from coordinate 21,119 downwards.
CACATTTTGTGATAAAGGCAGATCCCAAAAGCCTGTAGTAGTCTGTTTTTGCACAAACCACATTTTCAAAGAAGGACATGAGATGTTAGAGTAGTAAGCAATGGATTCAAGAAGCTCATATAAATAGGTAGAGGGAGCCGGGCGTGGTGGCGCACGCTTGTAATCCCAGCATTCGGGAGGCTGAGACCAGAGGATCCGGGTTCGCGGCCAGCCTCGGCTACCTAGTGAGGCACTCTGCAACTTAGTGAGACTCGGTTTCAAAATAAAGAATAAAAAATAGGGCTGGGGGTGTAGCTCGGAGGTAGAATGCCCCTGAGTTCAATCCCCAGTACCGCAAAAAAAAAAAAAAAAAAAAAAAAAAATAGGTAGAGGGAAGACATAGAACTTTAGGGAAAAGGGAGAGAAAAGAGAAGAAATTGACTTCTCCTTAACTGAAGCAATATAATTAATTTTTTTAAAAAAAACTTCACAGTACTAATCTTGAAAATCAACCAATAAGTAATCTTTGATATACAGGAGAACTTGGACAAAGTAAAAGAGGTAACAAATAAAGATATTAAAAAAAGAAAGTTTATAGGGAAGAACCCTAGAACAGCTTGAAGAAAGGAATTTCAGATAAATACTGGGGAAGCACTTGATCTATTGCCTAGGCCCAGTACTTGCCCAGAATGGGTGCTAAATAAATAACCCCTGAATGGCTTGCATTAATAAGAATAAATGAGAAGGTGCAATGACTGCATAAAGGGGAAGAAAGATGTTTGAGATGTGGCAACCTACATACTTTTATTTGCAGTTCACAGGATAACATTTAAACAGGAACAGTAGCTTCTTTACAAATAATAGCAGCACTCTTACATCAGCAGGCATTCCTAGGGGCTTTGAATTTGAGTAAAGGCTGGAATGCAGAAAAGGTGACTTACATATGCCTTCAGTCCTGTTATGAAGGGAAAAAATTAACCCAGGGATTAGAAGATGTGAAAGGAAATATAATCATCTTGGAAAGAAATTTGGCAATGTGTACCAAAAACTGAAAAAGTGCTCCTACTCTTGAACCTAGTAGTTAAGTCAATCCTTTTTTCTCCTTCCTTCGTTCCTTCCTTCTTTCCTTCCTTCCTTCCTTCCATCCTTCCTTCCTTCCTTCCTTCCTTCCTTCCTTCCTTCCTTCCTTCCTGCCTTCCTTCCTTCCTTCCTTCCTTCCTTCCTCCTCTCTCTCTTTCTTTCTTTCTTTCTTTCTTTCTTTCTTTCTTTCTTTCTTTCTTTCTTTCTTTCTTTCTTTCTTTCACTGAGGATTGAACCCAGGGGCATTCTACATCCAACCTACACCCCTAGCCCTATTTTATTTTTTATTTGGAAACAAGGTCTCACTAAGTTGCTGAGGCTGGCCTTGAACCTACAATCTTCCTGTCTCAGCCTCACAAGTACTGGGATTACAAGCTTGTGCCGTCTCACCTGGCCTAGGCCTCACTTTCATATCTTTCATACAAGCAGTTAAACTAACTTATTTATAAGGTCTCTTCCTGCTTTGTCAGCCTGCAGTTGTTTGCTCCCCTCTTGAAGCAACTACTCAGTACTGGTTCACAACTCTGGGCACTCCATTTTTCTCTTTGTCACAGGTATTATTAAGAAGCCTATTCTTTGATGTCATTTCCCACTGTCTGAATGCCATTATTTTTGTCTCTATTTAATTTGTTTAATTCGATGCTTTCTCTAGAGCTCAAAAGAGGTCCATTATTCACCATACCCTTCTCATCATCCCATCCTCCATTTATGGGCCATTGGAAATTCTCACATCAATAAAAAATGCCAATATAGCTGGGCATGGTGGCACATGCATGTAATTCCAGTACTAGGAGCCTGAGACAGGAGGATCACAGGTTTGAGGCCAACCTCAGCAATTTAGTAAGGCCCTCTGCAACTCAGTGAGACCCTCAGCAACATAGCAAGACCTGTTTCAAAATAAAAAAGGGTGGGGGTGTAGCTCGAAGGTAGAACACCGCTAGGCTCAATCCCCAGTGCAAAAAAAAGAGAGAGAAAATACAGATTATGCCATTTCATTTACTGAGGCCTGGAGTGTTGTCTGAGATCACATAGAGAGTCAAAATCATAGTTAAATCCAATTCCCCCGACTTGATTGTGCTTACTATACATGGATGTTTTAAATTCATGTTTCATATATGTTTTATTTTATATCATATCTTATATAATGTTCATTAAGATCCATTCTGTGCTAGGCACAAGCTCAATATTTAAGTTTTCCATAATGTGCTCCAAGACATTACATGATCTGGACCCCCATTATACATTACTTTCTACTACTTTCCCCTTTACTCTCCAACCACAAATAGTTCTCAGCAATTACCATATGAAAGCACATCCTAGGTTTGTGCAGTGTGCAGTTTATATAAGTATATATGACAAGCTATTTCTAAGAGCAACAGATACAATTTCATGATCAAAGCCTGCCTAAACACTCAAAGAGAGTTCACTGTGTTTCTTTTGAGCAAAGGTACTCAATAACAGAGTTTTCTGATTTTTTCCAAACCAATCACCATTCCTCTCTAAACAAAGATAAAAAATTGAGAGAACTAATCACCCCTAAAATATGATATACTTTAAAGAAACTTATATTGTTAAACTCTAAGGAAAAAAAAAACATCTGAAAGAAATTTCAAATTTTCTCCAAATTGGGGCAGGCTTCTAATACTAAGAGTTATGAGTCAGCTGTTTTCTTGAGTCAAAAAAAGAAGAAAAAGAAAGAATAGGGACCAAATGGTAGCATAAGGGACTGAGGTTAGATGGAAGGAATAATTTTCTAAATCACTATTCCTTTGGGGTCATTCATCTGCTCAAAGCACTTAAATGGCTCTCCAGTGTCTACTAAATTAAAGAAAATCTCTTCACTCAGATAATTCAGTCTCTCTACAATAGAACCCAAATTACCCAGCATTATGTCACATGTCTTGATTTCATGTGATTTTTTTCCTCCAATATAAGATATATATCAACCTAAGTATAAGGAATTTCTTGTACCTTATCTTGAGCCATTGTTTTGTTCAGCAACAGCTTTTAGACCTCTAATGACAAGAAACTCACTCTCACTCCAAACGCCTCCTCTAGCTATTAAGATCTCAGCAGAAATTATCTGCAAGCTTGCTGGCCTGGTTACATCTACCTGAGAGCAGAGATAACCCAAGATAGGTATGTTTAAATGGTAAGTGGGACAGTAAAGATTTCTTGCAGAGCCCATGATAACTGAGGAAAAAAATTTCGTAGGTATTACATTGAGAAGGCCTGGGTAATGTTTTGAGATAGGAAGATGAATCAGGCAGATGTGCTGTAACATAGAACCACATAATCTCAATGACATAAAACTATCATTTTTTTCTCATGTATCTGTAGCTTACCAGAAGTAGCACTGTTGAGCACAGTGAACTCAGTACAGGCTGTGTAAGACACAAGGTGGGTTTGATTCAGTGAAGTCTCTCATCTACTCCAGTGACTTAGGGATGTTCTTTTCACTGACATGACAGAGGACAGGAGGGATGAATAGAAAGATATAATACCTTTTAAGATTAAGGCATAAACATACAGCACTGTCACATTCTGAGGACATTCAATTGGCCAAAGCAAGATCACATAGCTAAGTGCAATTTCAAGGGGCAAGAATGCACTGATGACTACTGATGGTGAGCATCTTTTCATGTGTTAATTATTCTTTTAATTTCTTTGGAGAAAAGGTCATTTGAATTATTTGTCCATTTTAAAACTGGGTTATTTGTCATTACCAAGTTGTGAGAGGTTTTTTAAATATGCTGTATACAATATAATAAAATTTGCAATATATGATTTGCAAATAGCATTTTCCATCCTGTGGGAAATATTGTTTGCCATTCTGTGGGAAAAATGTGGCTTTTCACGTTCCTGATAGTTTCTTTTTTTTTTTTTTTTTTTTTTTTTTGCGGTACTGGGGATTGAACTCAGGGGCATTCTACCTCCGAGCTATACCCCCAGCCCTATTTTTTTTATTCTTTATTTTGAAACCGAGTCTCACCAAGTTGCGGAGTGCCTCACTAGGTAGCTGAGGCTGGCCGCGAACCCGGATCCTCTGGTCTCAGCCTCCCGAATGCTGGGATTACAAGCGTGCGCCACCACGCCCGGCCCTGATAGTTTCTTTTGATGCGTAATTTTTTTTTGATAAGGTTCAACGTATTCATTCCTTTGTCAGTTTTGCTTTTAGTGTCATATCTAGAAAAATGTTGCCCAAGCTGGACAACAGCATGGCAATTGCTCAAGCTGGGTGTTGTGGCGCGCATTTGTAATCCCATTACTTGGAAAGCTGAGACAGGAGGACTGCAGATTCAAGGCCAGCATCAGTAACTTAGTGAGACCGTGGTTCAAAATAAGATATAAAAAGGGCTGGGGATGAAGCTTGGAGGTAGAGTGCTCCTGAGTGCAAACTCTGATACCAAAAAACTGTTGCCCAATGTTAAGGCCACAAAACTTACTCTTATGTATTCCTCTAAGAGTTTTATGGTTATAGGTGTTACATTTACATCTTTTATTTATGTTAATTTTTGTATGTGATGTGACATAAGGGTTCAATTTCATCCTTTTTCATATGGATACCTTGTTGTTCCAGAACTACTAGTTGAAAACATTGTACTTTTGCCAATGAATTGGCATAGCAAATTGGTGAAGATCAATTGACTACAAATGTAAGAGTTTATTTCTGAATTCTCAGTTTTATTCTGTTCATCAATTTGTCTAGCCTTATACCAACATCACACTGTCTTGATTGTATGAAGTTTTGAAATGAAGTATGAGTGCAACTTTATTATGCATTTTTAAGGTTTTACTAGGCTTCATGAATTTTCACATGAATCAGGAAATTTATGATAGGCTTGTCAATTTCTGCAAGAGAAAAAAAAATCCAGCTGGTATTTTGATAGTAATTTTGAAATAAAATTAAATGCACATCAATTTGAGGACTATTACCATCTTAAAATATTAAGTCTTTCAACCAGTGAACATAGTATGTCTATTTATTTAGACCACTATTTTTCAGCAAAATTGATATATAATTGACTAATAAAATTGTATACCTTGGCCAATACCAGCATCTTCCCCTTTGTCCTACCTCACACCTCTGGCAACCACGATTCTACTATCTGTTTCTAAGAGTTCACTTTTTTTTTAGATTCCACATATAAGTGATATCAGATATTATTTACCTTTCTCTGTCTTATTTCACTTAGTACAATGCTATTCAGATTCATCAGATGACAAGATTTTTTCTCTTTATGGTTGAATAATATTCCATTTTGTGTGGAAAAGGGAATTTTCACATTACATTTTCTCCATTGATCCATTCACCATGGAGGAATACTTAGATCCTTTTCATATCTTAACTGCTGTGAATAATGCTGCAATGGACATGGGAGTACAGATATCCCTATAAAATGTTAATTTCATCTGTTTTTTAAATAGACCCAGAATAAGAATTGCTGGGTCATATGGTAGTTCTTTTTTAATTTTTTTTTATGTGTGTGCGTGTGTGTAGTACTAAGGATTGAACCCAGGGGCATTCTATCTCTGAGCTACACTTTCCGCTGTATTTTATTCTTTTATTTGGAAACAGGGTCCACTAAGTTGTGGAGGATCTCACTAAATTGCTGAGGCTGACTGCGAATCTGGGATCCTCCTGTCTCAGCCTCCCAAGTACTGGGATTACAAGTGTATGTCACTATGCCTAACTCTATTTTAAAACTTTTAGGAACTCCCATAGCTTTTTCCATAATGCTTTTACTAATTTACATTTCCACCATGGTATAAAAACATCCCCTTTCTCCACATCTTTACCAACATTTCTGCTCTCTTTTCTTTTTGATAATAGCTATCCTACTATATGTGAGATGATACCTCATTGTGGTTTTTATTCGTAAATTCGTAAGTATTTGTGGTGTTGAAAACATATTTATGTACCCATTGATTATTTATATATTTTCTCATTAAGACTAAGGCTACAGAGATTTTCCATTTGTCTTCAGGTTTATTTTCCACTATGGTTTCTTCTAGGAATTTTATGGTCTCAGGTCTTATATTTTCAGGAGGGAGTTACTGGGGATTGGGCCAGGAGCATTCTAACTCTGAGATATACTCCAGAACGTTTTATTTTTATATTGAAATAGGATCTAAGTGGCCAAGGATCTCACTAAATTGCAGAGGATGGCCTTGAACCTACAATCCTCCTGTCTCAGCCTCCCAAGTACTGGGACAACAGGCGTGCATCACTACATCCAGTTTCAGGTTTCACATTACTCAAATTAGTTAATCTCCTGTAACCTGCTTGCATTTTACCTACGTTTTCTTCTTCTGCCAGCTCAAATCTGCTCTGGAGCCCTTTCAATGAGATTTTCATTTTGGTTATTACACTTTTCAACTACAGAATTTCATTTTTGTTATAATTTCTATCCCTTATTGTGCTCTACTTGGAACAACATTGTTTTCATTCCAAATACATGGTTTTATTTAGTTGTTTGAACATATTTACAACATTTAATTAAACATCTTAGTCTAATTAATCCAATATCTGTCCCCGGGACACTTTCTATTGACTTTTTCCCTCTTTGTATGAGCCATATTTTCCTGTTTCTTTGCATGCCTCCTCATTTTTTATTGAACTGAATATTTTAAATATAATGTGGCAACTTTGAAAATAACATCCTCGCCCATACCCAGGGATTGTTATTAAGGTTTGTTGTTGTTTAATCATATAATTGACTTTTATAGGAAAATACTTACAGGTATTTGTTGTCCCCCACATAACTGTTTATTTTATTAAAGTCTATATTCTGTTTTTTGTTTTTTTGGTTTTTTTTGCCACTGAAGTCACTACATCTTTAACTTAGTGGTGAGCTAATGATTGGGCTTATTTGTCAGGTCAGTTCTCCCTTAAAGTAAGACCTCGATTGTACTATCTAACATAGTGGCCTCCTTAATGTTAACTCCATATGCCTATATCTCTCCTTATCTATTTTGGTTTTTTTCTTTATAATACATATATTTGTGTCTATTTGATTAACATCTTTCTTCCCACTAGGAGATAAGCTCTATGAGGGCATAGCAGTAATTTTCTTCACTGTTATATCCTTAAAGACCTTATATCCTTAAAACTGTTTAAATGGTATATGCTAAGTAAATATTTATTGAAAAAATGAGTGGATGAATGAAAATACCTGAATCCAAAAATCCATATTTTTATTCATGATACTATAATGTTTCTAACTCCCTTTTTGCAGTCTGTCCTCATACTATTAACACATTACTCACCTCAAAAAATAATGCTCTCCTTTCTGAATCTGCAAACTCTACTCATCTTTTATAGTCAAGCTTAAGGTAAAACTCCTGCTAGAAATTTTACCAGTAGCTTTAGTTAGTTGGTCCCAATGACTCTTTCTTTCTTTCTTTCTTTCTTTCTTTCTTTCTTTCTTTCTTTCTTTCTTTCTTTCTTTCTTTTTTGTGGTACTGGGGATTGAACTCAGGGGCATTCTACCTCCAAGCTATACCCCCAGCCCTATTTTTTATTCTTTATTTTGAAATAGGGTCTCACTAAGTTGCAGAAGGCCCCACTAGGTAGCTGAGGCTGGCCTCGAACCTGGATCCTCCAGTCTTAGCCTCCCAAATGCTGGGATTACAAGTGTGCATTACCACGCCCAGCTCCCAGTGACTGTTTCTGAGTCTAAGTTCTTACAGAAATTCAGGGCATAATAATCAAGTGCTAATTTTGGAATCTGCTTACATTGCCTTCTGAGTTTATCCATTATTAAACACAATATATTGAAGTATGTAACTATAATTGTTCATTTGCCTATTTCTCTCTTTGCTTGTTCTTTGCTTCATGTATTTTGGAACTTTGTTTTGTTTTGTTTTGTAGCTACATCTGCATTTACAATTGTTAAAGTTCTTGATGGATTGACTCTCTCATCATCCTCATGCCCTTCTTTGTCTCTAACAACTTTTGTCTTCAGATTTATTTTGTCTCTTGTTAGTGTTGCCACTCCCTTATTTACTGTGGACAAGGCACACATCTTCCATTTTTTTACTTTCTACCTATTTGTGTCTTTAAACCTGAAGTCAGCTACTTGCAGACACTATATAGTAGTATCCACATTTGTGTGTGTGTGTGTGTGTGTGTGTGTGTGTGTGTGTGTGTGTGTGCGCATTATCAGGGGCCTTCTACCCCAGACCTATTTTATTTTTTGTTTTTGAAACAGGATCTCGCTAGTTTGCTGAGGGCCTTGCTAAAATTGCTGAGACTGGTATGGGAACCTACAATCTTTTGTCTCAACCTCCCAAAGTGCTAGGATTACAGGCAGGTGCCACCACCCTGGATTTCAACATTTTTCATCTATTCTATAAAGCCCCAGTACATTGATTGGAGTGTTTAACTCTTTTAATACACACACACACACAGCTAAATCACAGGTACATATATATATATATATATATATATATATATATGTGTGTGTGTGTGTGTATACATGTATATATGTATATATATACATGTATATATGTATACATGTTTATATATGTATATATGTATGCATGCATATATATGTATATATGCATATATATGCATATATATATAAACTTTTAGTAGTGTTAGTGTGTGTGTGTGTGAAAAATTTTAATCATGTTATTATATATAAGATCTAGGAGAAGTGAGTTTTTTCCAGCCCCTCCATATGTTTCTGTGAAAAGGTAAACTGAGACTGAAGATTCATCAGGAGTGACCCCTACAGGAGCTGAGGGTACCCAGTCTCCCCTATATATGACCTTAAACCAGTGGCTTGCAGCTGGAAACCCCCCATTCGGAGGGTATGGGACACAGTTTCCCAAAACAGTCCAACCTGCCTGCCTGCATGGTCCCAGGTGTGTGTGTGTGTGTGTGTGTGTGTGTGTGTGTGTGTGTGTGTATGTGTGTGTGTGTGTCCAATATATACATATAAATAGAAGGCCTAGTGTGAGAAGAACTCCACTCCATGCCCCATTGAACTACTGGGTTGAATGAAGCCAAGGTCACTTTGCCGGCCTGGGAAGGACATAGGTGCAGTCCAGGGACAAGTGGATGAAGTCCCTGTGTAAGGCAAATACCCCTGGGTTGAGAGTGACAGGCTTAACCTTACAGTGGCAGGCAGCAAGAGCTGTGGCAGGTTGATGGTTTGGACCAGCCTGGCACCTAGTGGATTTCCAGTAGTACATCAGGCTGTCACAGCTCTTTCTACCTGGGGCCACACCTGGGGAATGTTCCAGCACTGCTTCCTCCTCAGGAAGTGCCCGGATGCTAGCCCTTCCTCACTGAGCCCCTGCCCCTTCAAGCCCACCCCCACAGGAACAGAAGGTCACAGACTCACCTGGAGCTCCTGGGAATTTCCTTCCTGTTATTCCCCTTCCCCCACCCAAGGGACCCTACAAAACCTGAGCACCTGTACGTGGAGCCTTGTCTGAAATTCTGGAAACTTCCATAAGAAAGTTTTATCCTTGACATCCTTGAGCAACTCTCTTCTTTGAATGCCTGCAGGTTTACTATTTGTACCTATTGATGCAAGTACCCGGGGAATGCAGGTTGGTGATGGGAGAGCTTTTTTTGGACCTCTATGTTATGGTACTGCCTATTTCTCCCACCTTCTCTTTTGGTCATTAGAGATTGATTTCATTTTTTTAATCTAAAATGATAAAGATCAAATGAACATCATATGCCCCCTTACCCTGCACAGGTGGGAGAGGTTCCAGAAGAGTCTTGGGAACAGGTGGCCAAGGTCTTCATGTTTCTATGTTGGGATTCTATGGTTTTATTCAAACAAAAAAAGTCTGAGGTAAGCCAGACATAGTGCATGTCTGTAGTCCCAGTTATTGGGAGGTGGAGACAGGAAGCTCACAAGTTTGTTAGGCCAGCCTCAACAACTTAGCAAGATACTGTTTAAAAATAAAAATAAATTTGGGCTGGGGGTGTAGTCTGGAGGTTGAATACTCCTGGTCCAGCTAAGGAAGGAGAAGATGGGAGGGAGGTTACCAATGTGTTTTCTAGCCTTTCTGAACCTGTTGACAGGTGCCAGAATATATATCTTGAAAGTGCCAATTCTCTAAGTTTACGGCCTCAGTCCCTCTACAGAAGGAGAGGATGAATGGGGCACTGGAAAACAAGGCTCATCTTCACTGAGCCTTACTGTCTGCATCTGTAAAAGGTAAAGGGGAACCCATCTCAGAGCCTACAGTTTAAGAAGAATTAAAATTTAATTCATGATTGGGTCCCAGAGTTGTTGGAATGAATGAATGAATGAATGAATGAATGAATTAGATTGGTCCCTAAATTCAATAACTACAATGCTCCTGTCTCTGGACATTCACTCTTTGATTGCATACTTTCCATGACGGGGATCTCACTATTTATATTGGTTTCCTAGGTTTGTGTTAAGTGCCTCACAAATTGAATGTCTTTAAATTACAGAACTGTATTTGCACATGGTTCCAGAAGCCAGTAGTTTGAAACTAAGGTATCAGCTGGGTTGGTTTCTTCTAGAGATGCTGAGAGAGATTCTATTCTCTTCCAGGTTCTAGTGATTCTGACCATCCTTGGCTTGGCTTGGTTTTCAGCTACATCACTCTAATCTCTGCATCTGTTGTCACATAGATTTTCAAGTTGCCTGTCTCCTGCCTCTCTGTCTCTTCTCTCTTGTGTCTTATAAGGACTTGGGGCACTGAATTTAGGGACTACCTTAATCAGGGATGATCTCATCTCAAAAGCCTTAGTGTAATTACGTAAAAGCTAAGTCCCCTTTATCCAGTAAGGGCAGGTTAATAGGTACTGTTGGTTAAGGTGCAGACAGATATTTTGGGGGGGGAGCACAATTGATCCCACTACACCCTCTAATGCTATAAATTAGTTAGCTCAAGTTGAGAGAAGAATCCTTCTTAGACTGGGCTGATAACTGCCTCCCTGCAGGGGTTCTTGAGGACCTAAGGATACATCCAACCCTCATCCCTTCTCTCAGATGTAGCATGAGCTCCTTGATAGCAGGAATTGTGTCTGAGATGTCTCACTTTATTGTTGGCACCAAGAGCTGTGTCCTACACATAGCAGGTACTCCATAAGTAACATAGAATGAAGGGAAGAAGGCATGAGATTTGATTTTCTCATGGGTAAAAAAACAAAAACAAAAACAAAAAAACAAAACAAACCCAGGAAGACAAAAGCTTCAACTTGCAGCCCCCAGGGACCCTCCTGTAATCTCCCCAAAACCTGTGCAGTACTAAAGCTTCCAGATGTTGTTTTGGGTTTGTTGTTGTTGTTGTTATTTGTTTTTCTTTCTGTGGTACTGGGGATTGATCAAAGGGTGTTCTACCTCTGAGCAACATCCCAGATCTGTTTTAGTTTTTGTTTTGAAACAGGATCTCCCTAAGTTGTTGAGGGTCTTACTAAGTCGCTAAGGCTGGCCTCGAACTTGCAATTCTCCTGTCTCAATCTCCCAAGTACTGGGATTACAGGTGTGCAACACCATGCCCAGCTCAGATGTTTTTGTTCAAACCCCCATGATTCACCTCACTCAGCTTAGAAGGACCTAGCTTCTCCACCAGTACACACATGGTGCTTTCTATCCTACACCTGACAAGCCACAGCCATAGGACTCCATTTCCTTAGAGAACACCCCAGTGGACAAGGATGCTGGGAATCCTAGGGAAAGCCTTGGTTTCTCCATTCAATAAATGGGTGCTCTGACTTGAGATCTCAGGGGCCTTTTTGCTTCAACATACTGAATCTGTGTGTCACTGGAGTTTCCTGAGGATACCCAGAATAGAGTAAGAAAAGAAGGAATTTTTGTGCAGAGTTAGAAAAAGGCATCTTTTTCAGGGTGCACTGGCTGGGGTGGTGGGAAGGACAAGTTAATTCATCCTTCTTCTTTGGCTGGGAGCTCTTGTGCAGTACCTGGCCTGCTTAACCATACCTAGTATCTCTGTAAAAAAAGGAATAGAGGGAGAAGGGTGAGAGAAAGGAAATGTGGAACCAGAGAAAATGAAGAAGAAAAGAAAAGAAAGGGATTCAAAGAAAAAGGGAAGAGGAGGATAAGGGCCCACACTTTGGACTGTTTCCATCACCACCGCCCCACCCCTGTGGAAGCAACAACTCCCTCCTCTGGTATTACCTGTATCTGAAATCAAAGCAGAGGTCTGTTCACACTAGAGTTCCCACATGGCTCTCTAGGAGCAGATCCATGTTGAGACAATGAGTAACAGAGTGTGTTATGAGATGAATGATTGAATGAATGAACAAATGAATGAATGAAAGTTTTACATGATGGAGCAAATTAATTGAGTGGGGCTGAGGGAGTGAATTAAGACTGTGAATGAGTGAGTGAGCAGATGAGGAAGGGTCCCTCTCCTGAATAGAAATGTTCTTCCAGGCCCCCCACCCTCAACTAGACCCACCCTGCCATCTCCCATCTCTGTCTCACCTGGCAACCCCAGACCCAGGGGAGGATGGAAATACACAAGGTAGAAACTGAGTAAACAAGATTGACTTTTATTATTCTCATAACCCTCGAGGAGGCATGAATGTTATGCCTTTATAGATGGGAAAACTGAGACTCAGGAAGAGAAGACTACACCGCAGGCATGTAAACAGTGTTAGGATTTGAACCACAGTGGGACTAGGTTCACTTGCTCAGAAGTAAGCCTTTCTTGATTAGTAATTATTTTATGTTAAAATGGATTAAATTCTCCAACCAAAAAAAAAATAGATTGGCAATATAGACTTTTTAAAGATCCAAATATATGTTGTCTACAAGTGCCTTAAGGACACAGTTCAGTTGGAAGTAAAGGATTGAAAACAGATATTCCATTCAAATAGTAACCAAAAGATCACTATACTTCACTATACCATCAGACAAGTGGAGTTTCAGACAAAAACTTTTACAAGAAACAAAGGTAAGCTGGGCGTGGTGGCGCACGCTTGTAATCCCAGCATTTGGGAGGCTGAGACCGGAGGATCCAGGTTCGCAACCAGCCTCAGCTACCTAGTGAGGCACTCCGCAACTTAGTGAGACCCTGTTTCAAAAATAAAGAATAAAAAATAGGGCTGGGGGTATAGCTCGGAGGTAGAATGCCGCTGAGTTCAATCCTCAGTACTGCAAAAAAAAAAAAAAAAAAAAAAAAAAAAAAAAAAAAAAAAAAAAAAATAGGGCTGGGGGTATAGCTCGGAGGCAGAATGCCCCTGAGTTCAATCCCTAGTACCGCAAAAAAAAAAAAAAAAGAAAGAAACAAAGGTAGATATTAAATATTGATAAAAGTGTCAATTCACAAAGAAGACATACTAGTCACATGCATAAATGCAAAAAATATCAGAAAACTAAAATATACCATGCAAACAATGACAGAATTAAAGAAGGAAATAGTTTTAGAAATAATAGTTGGAGACATCAATACCCCAGTTTCAATAATGGAAAGACCAACATGACAGAAGATCAGAAAGGAAAAATGGATTCGAATAACATAAACCAATTGGCCCTGTGATACAATCACAAAATGCACATTTTTTCTTAAATTAAAATGGGATATTCTGTAGAATATACCACATGTTAGGTCACAAAACAAGTGTTAAGAAGTTTTAAAAGACTGAAATCAAATAACCTTTTATGACGGAAATTTAAAAAAACACTAGAAATCAATACTATAAGAAAAATTGGAAAATTCTCAAATATATGGAAAAATTTAAAAACTCTCGAATAACCAATGTGTCAAGAAAAAAATCAGAAGGATAATTGGAAAATATTTCTTTTTTTTATTGGTGCATTGTAATTATACATCATAATGAGGTTCAAAGTGACAGTAACATATATGCACACAGCATTTGTTATGCAAATGAAAGAAAATTAAAATATGCCATGCCAAACAAAACTTGTGAGTTGCAGCAAAGCAATGCCCAGAAGTACATTTATAGCAGTAAACACCTATTTTTTTGTGGTGATGGGATTGAGCCGAAGGGTATTCTACCTATGAGTTACACCCCCAGTCCTTTTATTTATTTATTTATTTATTTATTTATTTATTTATTTATTTATTTATTTTTGAGACAAGGTCTTACAAAGCTGCCCAGGCTGACTTTGAACCTGTTATCCTTCTGTCTCAGACTCCTAGGTACTGGGATTACAGGCATGCATTACAGTGCCCAGCTGTCAGCACCTGTATTAAAAAAAATACAGAATACCTAGCCTAACTTTACAACTTATGGAAGTAGAAAAGAAGAGGAAGCTTAATATAGAGCTAGCATTAAAAAGAAAATAAAAAAACCGCAATGAATATGAATAAAATAGAAAATAAAATACAATGGAGAATATCAGCGAAACAAGAAGTTGGTTCTTTGAAAAGATCAACAAAATTGGCAAACTTACCTAGATTGACTAAGAAAAAGAAAGTACACTCAAATTACTAAAATCAGGAAAAAAGAGTATGACTATTGATTTTACAGAAATAATTATTGTAAAAGGATGCAATTTCCAATCGTATGCCAGCAAATTAGATGACCTAGATGGATGGACATATTTTTTGAAATACACAATCCACCAAAAATGAATTATGAAGGATTATAAAATTTGAATAGAACTATAATTAGCAAGATGATTGAGTAATTAATCAAAAGCATCCAAACAATGAAAACTCCTGGACCAGATAGCTGCATTGGTGAATTCTATCAAACATTTAAAAAATCAACACCTTCTTTTTTCATATACTTCCAAAATATTGAGGAAGAAAACCATTTCCTAAGTCATTCTATGAGGCTAGCATTATCCTGATAATAACTCCTCCAAAAGTATAAGATATAACTACAGACCAATGACCAATGTAATAGAAGAATGATTCAACATATAAAAATCAATAAATGTAATACATGCTATTAATAGAATGAAGGGGAAAAACACATGATTGTCTCACTTGATGCTGAAAAAAACATCTGTTATAAGTGAACACCCTTTGATAACTAAAAAAACACTCTATGTATTAGGAAAAATCCTCAAAATGATAATGATCACAGCTAACACCTTACTCAGTGGTAAAAGACTGAAGTATTTTCTCTTTAAATAAGGTACAAGAAAAAGATGCCTGCCCTCTCCACTTCTATTCAACATAATATTAGGAGTTCTAGTCTTAGCAATCAGGCTAGAAAGAGAAATAAAAGACTCCAAGTAGGAAAAGAAAAAAAAAAACTAAACTCATCTTTCTTTTCAGATGACATGATCTTATATAGAGAAAATACTACTGATTATACAAAAACTGCACAGAGTGATAAAGCATTTGACAAGCATATATCTGATAAGGCATTATATCCATAATATATTAACTACAACTCAACAATTTAAATAAAGAATTCAATTTTTAAAAAGTGGTTAAATTACTTGAAGACATTCTAGGTGAAGTAAGCTTGACACAAAAGGAAAGAAATTGAGTACACTTATATGAAGTGCCTAGAGTAGTCAAATTCATGAATACACAAGTCAAATAGAAGGTGCTAGGGCTAAGAGGAGGGGGAATGGTGAGTTGTTTTTCAATGAGTATAGAGTTTGAGATACTGAAAAAGTTTGGAAGCAGATAGTGGTGATGGTTACACAATGTGATTGTATTTAATGCTACTGAATTCTATACTTACAAATGGCTAAAATGGTAAATTTTTATATGATGTATATTTTACCACAACATAAAAGAACTCTAAAAAGTAGGCTATCCTGCTGCTTTACTGAGATTTAGCAATTTTCTGAAATATTTGAATTCATTATTTAGCTTTGGTTCATTTCAAGAGTTTTGAAATAACTGATTTTAGATATTTGTCAGTATTTTCATTTTTTTTGTGGGACAGTGGTTCACCAAGGTCATCATTATGCCATTCTTGTATTCAGTACTTCAAATTTGTTTTCAAGTGACTCATAGTGATTATGGTTAATAACAAATAGTTTGTGACACATCTTACAATTATCACAACAGCCAGTGTGTTGAGATGCAGAACACTGTTTCAAGCCACTGGTCTAATCCAAGGGAGATGCTCTGACTGGCTGAAGTTAGAGAGGAATGTGTAGTTCATCAAGAGGTAGGTCTTCCTATATCTCTCTATCACATTAAAGACTCAGTGTGTGTGTGTTTGTGTGTGTGTGTGTGTGTGTGTGTGTTTTGGCTGGATGATTGGCTGAGACATAGGAGGTTGCTGATGATCACAGAAAGTTAAGAGGCCCACTGTTTCCACACCCAACTACTTCCCTTCTAATATTAAGGAGAAAATATTGTCATATTTTTCATTTAATCATGTAAGATTATTTCTCAAAGAATGGTATGTTTACCATGGACTGAAGGCAATTATTTTACTTGGTACACAGATGGATGTCTTTTCATTATCCTAGTCATACATTGGTTCAACTCATTATAGAAAGACACATTACATTTTTATTTACAGTAGTCATACAGAGATACATTTAAGATAAGTGTATTTAAGTAAATCAAACTGAGTCAATTTGTGGAACAATATTAAATTACTGTAATACAGATTGTAAGTGAATTCTGCAAAAATTGTAATAGTGGCTTATAAATGGCTAGTAGTTTTCTCATTGTTTTACTGTGAGAAGAAGGAAAATTATGTAGTCAATAAACATCACTACTGAGCCACAAAGTCTAGTCCTTGGGGCCTTTTTCTAGGAAGTGGATATAAGTGTATTCACTTCACATGGATGAGGTAAGGATTAAGTATATAAGGACCCTATAGAACCAAGCCAGGCACACAGTAAACATAATACTGACCAGAATGAAGTTGGTTTTCAACTATCCTAACCCTGGGAGGGATAAGAAATAGCCAGAGACCACCTAAAAAAAAATCACAAAATCCTAAATCTCACACAACACAGATCCTATAGAAAGAATTGCCATTGTCCTTTGTCTCCATTGTCACTTTCAGAATATTAGTATTTCACTCTCAACCAAAACCTACTGTTATTTATAGGCTTGGTAACCTGTCAATATCATCATCCACTAACTGTGAGACACTTCCTCTATTTATTGAACACTTTGGCATCTAATTCGGTCTTCCTCATCTGAAAGCCTGTCATGATGCTTGTTGAATTTCTTTTCCAAATTGATGATGGTTCAACTAGTTCCTCGATCTTGCTCTATTCAATGATGTTTAGTTCACTCCATTTCATTCATTCACTTATACATCCAGAACTGCACCACCTTTGAAATGTTAAATTGCATTACCCCTCTCTTCAACTACAGCATCTATTTAACTACCTTACTTCTGTGTTTCTTCTATACCTGTTCCCATCAAAACATGTGGTCCTTTGAAACTTCCATTTTCTTCAAGTCTAGCAGACTCATATTTAATTGCTTTTTCATTCAACATGATAAGTAAAAGGCCCAGATTCCAGAAGTAGATGCAATAAGAACTGAATCCTAGCCAGTTGTGGTGGTACACACCTGCCCAGCATTTGAGAGGCTAAGACATGAAGACAGGAGGATCACAGCTTTGAGGCCCATGTCAGCAACCTAGTGAGACTCTGTTTCAAAATTTAAAAAGACAAAAATGGCTGGAGGTGTAGCTCAGAGATAAAATGCCCTAGGTTCAATTTCCAGGACCAAACAAACAAATAAAAAGAACTGAATCTTGACTCTGCCATTGAATGTGTGGTAGTTATATTACCTCTTTGTGCTTTGGTTTTCTCATCAGGAAAATTTGTGATTGTAATAGTACCTTTCTCCTGTGATTGTTTAAAGCATTAAATGAGTTAATCCATCCACAGTGCTTACTACTAGCACTATGGTAAATATTCAATAGATATAATTAATTTTCACTTTCATTGCTATTATCATCATGGCATCAAAGCTCAGAACACACATAATTCCAACTACCCTCTTGTCAACACATTAATAGTTCTTCCTTTATCTTCCACGTGTGGCACTTTTCTTGAAAAACTCAAACTTCAATTGATTTAATCATCCTCATTTCCCCTTCTACGCACATGTTCCTCGGCATCATCTGAGGAAAACACAAAGCTATGCAGATAGATGCCAATACAAATTCATTGCCTGCAAGCTCATCTGGACCCCTACTTCTTCCAGGCATTCCTATTATGTGCCACAAATTAATTCTTGAATGGATTTTTTCATCAATTGCTTCCAATCGTCCTCATTCTTCATAAGCCCCTACCTAAACACCTTCAGACTTCAGCAAAGGATCACTTGCTTCTTACAAAAGAAAAAAAAATAATCTTACATGAAAGAAATCACTAATTATACTACCTTGTGCATCTTCAATAAAATTATTATCTAGAGCTATGCATCTTTTCTTCTTTTCCTCACATTTTAGAAGAAAACATGACCCTTCCTCATTAAGAGATTAAAATGTTAACTACTTGTTTTTTGTATTCCATTTACTCTGTCAACATTATATCATCTGTGATCCCAGCTCTGTCTTATACTGTTTTACCCAATTCTTGCCTTTCAATGTATGAAAAGCTCAAATACCTTCCATCTTCATAACAACTCTCCCTTGACCCTTTTCAGCTTCTCAAACATCTCTCCTTGGCTTTATAACATACTTTTTTAAGGGTGGTTTACACATTCTGTCTCCATTGCTTCAACTTCCATTTGTTCTCTAGTCCATTGCATTGTGGGTTCTGATCCCGTTATTCTATGAAACTTATTCAGGAAAAAGTCACCAGTAACATATACAGCATTGTTTCCAATACTCTTAATTTAATTCTTATCTTATTGAATCTCTTCACCTCATTTGACAGATATTGTCTTGAAATTGTCTACTTCCTTGACTTCTATGACATCTCCCTTCCTCTGGATTTTCTTCTGTCTCCCTAGACTTTCTGTATCAATCTTATTCATGAAAAATTGTTTTTCTGCTTGTTCTTATGTTGGTGATTCCAAGGTATTATGCCCTTGACTTTCTTCTACCACTTTGATGTCTGCCCTTCTTCGGTGATTTTTAACTACTATCAATATCTTGGTAACAAAACTCCACTTTGATAGATCACAAATCTAATTAATATAATACTGAACCAAAATCCACACCCCTACACCTCCTTTTCTTTCATTTCTTATCTATGAAAAGAGCCATCCACGTGAAGAACCTGAGAATTATCCTTAACTCCTATTTCCCAGCACACCTCATCTCCTTCCCTTGATCTATTACCACATCCTACAGATTTTACATTTTAAACACCCAGGAGAGTGAAAAAAGGGTTCAGCCTTAGCTGGGTTTGGTGGTGCACACTTGTAATCCTAGTACTTGGGAGGCTGATACAGGAGATAATAGGTTCGTGGCTAGCCTCAGTATAGTAAGACCCTGTTTCAAAATTTTTAAAAAGTAGTAAAAAAGGGCCAAGGGTGTAGCTCAAAGGTAGAATGCCCCAGGGTTCAATTCTGAGTAATACTCACACATGCACAAATAAAGGGTTCAGCTTTTAATTTAATAACTCAATACATCCAGATTTTATTCTTTTTTTAACCTTGTTCTAGTTACTTATACTCTTCGTGCAATGTTTTGTTTTGTTTGTTTTTTAAAAAATGGAATAACCAAGTTTAATGATGCAAGTCTGTAATCCCAGTACTTGGGAAGCTAAGACAGGAAGATCACAGGTTCAAGGATAGCCTCAGCAACCTCTTGAGGCCCTCTGCAACTTAATGAGACCCTGTTTCAAAATAAAAATAAAATTGGCCTGGAATATAGCTCAGAGGTAGACAACCCTGGGTTCAGTCCCCAGTACCAAAAAGCAACCAACCAAACAAAAACTGAACAACACCAGTCTTACTTCAAAGAGGTATGTAAAGAGTTGATACATGTAAACAATGAATTGACACATGTAAACATTCAGCTCTGTGTTAGTGGTCATTCTGGCTTGGGTAGCTAGCTTTTTAGTCTGTCTAGTTCTGTTTCCATTGCCACTACCTTAGTTCAGGCTGTCATCAGCTCTTGTGTTATTACAATAACCACTTAATTTGTTTCCCTGCCAACAGTCTTGTCTCTATTCAATCCATGTTCCTCGCTGTCATCAGAGCAATCTGTTTAGAATGAATGTCTGATTATATCATTCCCTTTAAAAAAATAACTCAGTGGCTTTCTGTAGCATGTAAGAGAGTATTAGGGCTCTTTCAGATGGCACAGAAAGCTCTCTATGCCCACATTTTCAGTTTCATTTCTTGTCACCTACATTGCATTCAATAGTCCAGATCTTTTCAAATGTCTTGCAGTTATGTCAGTACTTTGTTCTCTTGTGTCTCCTAGCCTTTGCACATCTTGTTTTCTCCAACCTTCAGGCAAAAAAAATTTCATCTTCACCCAAGTACGCTGTCCCTTGGGAATTATTTTCTAACCTCTTTTCTCCACCATTATCTTTGTTCCCATAGCACATTAGCTAGTCTTTTTCTTTTTTTTTTTTTTTTTGGTACTGAGTTTTGAACTCAGGAGCATTCTACCTCCAAGCTACACCACCAAACCTTTTATTTATTATTATTTTTTTTTTTTGCAGTTCTGGGGATTGAACTCAGAGGCATTCTACCTCCAAGCTACACCCCTAGCCCTATTTTTTATTCTTTATTTTGAAACAGGGTCTCACTAAGTTGCGAAGTGCCTCACTAGGTAGCTGAGGCTGGCCTCGAACCCGGATCCTCCGGTCTCAGCCTCCCGAATGCTGTATTATTTTTTTTATACATCTTTGTTAAGTACAAATTGTTAACAACATATTTGCACACAATTCTCATTTGACCCCTTCCCCGATTCCCTCCCCATTCCCTCCCCCTCCCTCCCCCTCAGGTTCACTTCAGTGAGTGACCTTGATATGATTGTGTAGGTACATCATGTGCTTTAGGGTGTCCCTCTGCTCCATGCATCCACTACAATTAAATCAACTTCTTTGCTTATCGAGGATCTCTCCATTTCATCTGGAGACCCTCCTATGCCCCATCTTCTCCCTAGCATCCACATATTAGGGAGAACATATGCTTCTTAACTCTTTGTGACTGACTAATCTCACTTAACATAATGTTTTCCAGTTGCATCCATTTCCCTGCAAAGAACATGA
>PVLC010009024.1:0-55777 GCA_004027655.1 Graphiurus murinus | reverse complement strand
TGTGTGTGTGTGTGGTGTGTGTGTGTTACTGGGTATTGAACACAGGGGTGTTCTACCTCTGAGCTACACCAGTAGCCCTTTTTATTTTGAAGCAGGGTCTCACTAAGTTACTCTGTGGTGGCCTTCAACCAGTGACCTCCTGTGTTAGCCTCCCAAGTATTGGGATTACAGGTGTGCACCATGGCACCTGGCTTTAATCTGCTGGTTTTAGACCATGGAGAGCCAAGTGACTCACACTGTAGTCCCAGGGAAGGGGCTGCTGAGTGCTGGCCTGGCCTCATCTTACTGTTGGTCCACTCACTGGTGAATTAGGATGAGGCTCTTTGATTTTTACCTTCACAGTGGTAATCTGCACTTAATAATCTATCTTCTTCTTTCTTATTTTCAGATATTATTAAATATGTAGGTGAAAATTAAGAAAAGACAAGACTCTTGGTCTCACAGGAGGCATTTTGAAATAAGCTTAACACGAGGCAGTTTTGACCTTGAGTTTAAATCCCGGCCTTATCTGTGTCACCTCAGGGAGGTTATTTCACTTCCCTGAGCCTCGATTTCCTCACTTATAGAAGAGGACAATGAGTATTTATGACAGACAGGATTAACTGAGATAAAATATGCAAAGCACAGATAGGTTCTAAGCAAATATGAGTTATTGTTGTTATATCTGCATAGAACAGGTCGATTATGAATATTATAGAGGGATTACCAAGGGGTTGAGTAACTAAATACCCAGAAATTGAGTCATTTTCATCAAATACAGAAACCAGACTGCATTAGAACATGTGACTGTGTATTACATAATGTTCATATATTCTCTATGTTTTGAAAACAGCATAGCCTTTGTGGATAACGAGGTAAGGTAGTTGGTGCTTGGGAGGAGGATTTTAGGATTCCTCCAGTTTCTTAGATTCAAATTCAAATTTGATTCTTCCAGCCAGGCATTGTACTTAGAAGGATGATCATAGGCTTGAGGCCAGCCTCAGCAACTTAGTGAGACTCTCAGCAATTTAGTGAGGCCCTATATAAAAGTAAAAAAGAGCTGGTGGTTTAGCACAGAAATAGAATGTCCCTGGGTTAAATCCCTAGTCTCTCTCTCTCTCTCTCTCTCTCTCTCTCTCTCACACACACACACACGCACACACACACGCACACACACACACACACAAATAAATAAATTAATTAGTTAATTAATTTAAAAATAAAATGATTCTCTTGAGCTGCAGAATTAGCCTGTCTCAGCATGATTTGAGTCAAATACTGGAATTGTCACTCTGTGTACTAATAGAATCCCAGGTGGTTGGTGTGGAAAGATTCCATTAATTCGTCTCTTTTTCTCCTAATAAAGGAATGTTTGTCAGCAGCATAAATCCCATGCTGTTTTTATTTGGGGGTTTCAGATGTCTATTGTAGTTTAGTAACATTACCTCTCAGGGAATTTCTATAAAATGAGTACTGTTTTCCCATTAAATTCCATAAGAACACTAGAACTATTTTTCTCAGAGAGAACCTCCGGGAGACTGTGTTGAAATCTTCAGAAAGAAAGGATTTAAGATGGTGAACTGGCCTGTGGCACAATGGAATTGCAGAAGCCTGCTTCGAGAAAAGACTTCCCTGGAAGCTTGTGTTTGTAGCACTTCCCCAGCTGCAAGATTTCTACTGTGGACCACAGGGCTTCAAGCCAGAAGAGTTTTTCGTATGTCAGAGAATTATTTGACTCTCCCCTGGAAGATAACAGGAAGGAAATGCCTAGAAGACTCTTCCTCCCCTGATTCACAATCCCAGTCTAATCATGAGAAAAATCCTAGTCAAATCCTAACAGAGAGACATTCTACAAAATACCTGACCAATACTTCTCTGAATTTTCAAGGTTATCAGAAACAAGGGAAGTCAGAGAAATTGTCACAGCCAAGAGGAACTTCCTGTAATCCCTGTACTTGGGAGGCTGAGACAGGAGGCTGGAGATTCAGGCCAGCTTCAGCAACTTAGTGAGGCCCTCTGCAACTTAATAAGACCCTGTTTCAAAATAAAAAATAAAATAGGGCAGGGGGGGTGTAGCTCAGAGGTAGAAAACCCCTGACTTCAATCTCCAGTACCACAACATACATACATACATACATACATACATACATACATACAGCTAGGTGTGGTGGCACATGTTTGCCAGAAAGAGAGAGAGAGAGAGAGAGAGAGAGAGAGAGAGAGAGAGAGAGAGAGAGAGAGAGAGAAACATGATTACTGTAGTATCCTAGAATGAAAAAGGATATTAGGTAAAAACTAAGAACATCTAAATAAAGTATTGACTAAAAGTTGGGTGTGGTGGCATATGCCTGTAATCCCAGTATTTGGGAGGCTGAGATGGTAGGATTGCAGATTTGAGGCCAGCCTCAGTAATGCCACAAGATTCTTAGTAACCTAGCAAGATCCTGTTTCAAAACAAAAAAATAATTTTAAATACTGTCTGGAAGTGTAGCTCAGAGGCAGAATGCCCCTGGGGTTCCATCCTCAGTATTCCACCTCCACACACACACACAAAGTATTGACTAAAGAATAGACATTAGTGAATAATAATGTATCAGCATTAGCTCATTATGACAAAGGTACCTTACTCATTTAAGTGTTAATAACATGGGAAACTAGGTGGTAGGTTTATGGGACTGTATGTAGTATTTTTGCAATTTTTTTGTAAACCTAAAACTATTCTAAAATAAGTTTATCTTAAAAGCATTCAGAAAGAAAGTCCATAAAAGCAGAGATGAAATATTATATGCTGCTACCAGGTGCCATTTTTTATAACATAGGGTAAGTTCAGCCATGAAAAATAGGTATCGTTTTTTAGCTTCAAGTCATTCAAAGTATCTTAGTTATCTGCTTTTCCAATTATTTAAGTTCATATTCTATATATCAATTTAATTAGCCCAAAAGTATATAGAATATGTAAACAAATAGAGCTCTGTCAGATTTTTTTAAATGACTGAACTGTAAAAATTCAGTTACAAAAATTGGCATGTATGTGTTCAACTCTCTACCATTTTTAAGCAAAAACACTCTGTAATGCTTTTAACCTACCTCTTTGTTATTTTCATTCTAACTTTCTTTTCCCATGAAATTTTTAAATTTCATCTGTAGTGACAAATTCCCAACAATACATTGTTTGCATCATGGAACTAAAAATCTTCCAAAGAAAAGCAAAAAGGCAATTTTGTTGGCAGTTTACAAAAGCATTTTCAAAGACCTCCTCTCATTTGATTCTCAGAAAAACCCTGTGATGTTGAAATGAATTATTCCCAGTCTCACGACATTGCTGAGGCTAGCCTCAAACTTGTGGTCCTCCTGTCTCAGCCTTTCAAGTACTGGAATACAGTGGTGTACCACCATGCCTGGCTTACAACTCACTGGAATTTATGAGACCACTGACTCAGATATTGACCCACCAAAAAGTCACTAACACACTAATGGCTCTGGTAAGTGGTATTTCTTTAGGACCAATAAGCTTATTAGAGGCCATTTAGTCCTAATACAGACTAGGGGATGGGCAGAGGGACAGAGATGGATGGACTCTCCTGTCACCAGCCACTGAGTTACATATATTTGCACCAGAGCTTAACAGCTCACTTAAGAATGCAGAATCCCAACTGCACTCTGAGGAACACTGCAGTAACATCTTCACTTGGCAGCACTAAAAGTGTTTTGGCTTTCATTTCTTCAAGGGCATGTAGGATTGATTTTTGTGTCTAATTCTAAAGAGCCAATTGAGCTCTTAAGATGCATCCAAGGATTTAGAATCTAGTGCATTTTTGATGAGTGGTTGTTTAAGGCTTGTAGAAAAGCAGCTTCAGAGACTTTCAATTTACCAGCAGTGTTGAGTAGACGGGTCCATCTTTTCTTTGCTGGATTCTGTGAATGGGGAAGTCTTTGTCAGTTCTTATGACATGTTCTTATGTCAAGTTCTTATGATTCGAGGAAGGGATAGGAACCAGAGATCACAGTCTCCATCTTTCAATTTCTTTATGGCTCCACACAAATATAAGATGAGAACATATTTTAGAAAGTCTCTTGATAACATATCTTCACTGGAGTTGGGTTCTTAAGTCATTTTTAGCTACACTAGTCTGACCTAACTGCTTAAAATGCATGTTAACTGGGAAGTGAAATAAACTCAGAGTCCAGAGACTTGGTGCTAGTTTTGCCTCAGAATTTGACATTGGTATCTTTCTGGATAAATCACTTAACTTCTCTGGGTTTCACTTTCCCAATTGCAAAATTGGATTTATTTATTTATTTTAATTAATTAATTTATTTATTGTGGTACTGAGAATGGGACCCAAGGGCATTCTACTTCTGAGCTACACTCCCAGCCCTATTTTGTTTTTATTTTGAAACAGAGTCTCACCAAGTTGCTGAGGCTGGCTTCGAACCCTGATCTTTCTGTCTCAGCCTCCCAAGTACTAGGATTATAAGCATGTGCCACCATGCCCAGCTGAAATTGGATTTATAATAGCTTTGCCTACCTCAAGGGTTTTTTGTTTGTTTGGTTGGTTTTTTTGGTGGTATTGGGGATTGAACTCAGGGACAGTATACCTCTGAGCTATACCCCCAGCCCTATTTTTTATTCTTTATTTTGAAACAGGGTCTCACTAAGTTGCAGAGGGCCTCACTAGGTAGCTGAGGCTGGCCATGAACCCATATCCTCTGGTCTCAGCCTCCCAACTCAAGGGGTTTTATGAACACTAAATAAGATATTTATATGAAATGTCTTTGCAAAGTGGTTTGATACTAGATGAATACAGGAAGATGCTGGATGAATACAGGAATCATTAAGTTTTGTCTCTGGGAAGACATTATTTTGAATGAGTAAATAATATACTGGAAATTCTCTTTTGTTTTCATGAGTTTCATTCCATTATGCTTAGGGGAAATTACTTTTGTGTCCATCGACCATCTTCTTCATCTGGAAAATATGTTACCTGGCATGTAATAGGTCAATTAACAAGAAGTAAGAAGTACATAAGTAGCACCATTGTCTTCTTATTTACCAGAGAGTAAAGCAAGAAAACACAATAAAACAAATTTAAAATCTCTCACCTTTTTGCTGTGATTATTTTTTATTGCCACTACTTGAATAATAGGGTTATTATTATGTTATTATTATTTGGAATAAGAGGCTAGTATTCTTTTCTCCAAGCCCATTTAAAACACCTCTAAATGACGTCCAGTGGAGACTACAGAAGATCAACTGGCTTATTGTCTGTTAGAGGATCCCAGAACCCTGATAGCCAGCTAGAGCTTATTATTATTCATCATGTGTATTTATATTGATGCATGTAATTCTGTACAGAACAACTGCATAAGCATCTAAATTAGTTGCAAATTAATCATAAAGCATTTGATGAATGTTTCCTATTGTTTCCAAACCTTGCATGCATTCTGTCAGCAATTAGGCTGCTATAGGATTTCCACTGATGTGAATCTGAAGAACGTAGATCTGTCATCTCATACAGTTAATCAGAGACATTTCCTGTTAAGTGTAGACACTGGGTTTTCAGGCTCAGTATCTGAGAAAAGGGATGGGAGCACATGAGAAAAGGGATGGGAGGGAGGAAAGGGGTGGTTTCTAGGAGGAAGAGACACAACTCAGGTATTTGGGTCTAAAAGGATAAGGGGTTTGGTTTGGGTTTCAAACAGAGAAATAAAAAAAGGTAGAATTTATATATAAATTCACTTTTTTTGTGTGTGGTATTGGGGATTGAACTCAGGGGCATTCTACCTCCGAGCTATACCCCTAGCCCTATTTTTTATTCTTTATTTTTGAAACCGAGTCTCACTAAGTTGCGGAGTGCCTCACTAGGTAGCTGCGGCTGGCTGCGAACCCGGATCCTCTGGTCTCAGCCTCTCAAATGCTGGGATTACAAGCATGTGCCACTATGCCCAGCCCCAGTCCTATTTTTTATTCTTTATTTTGAAACAAGGTCTCACTAAGTTGCAGAGGGCCTCACTAACTAGCTGAGGCTGGCCAGGAACCCAGAATCTCCTGTCTCAGCCTCCCAAGTATTGGGATTACAAGCATGTGCCACCACGCCCAGCCTTAAATTCACTTTTTAAAATAATAAAAAAAAAAAATCTGATTTAAGTGCACCAGGAACTGAAGAGTGAGTAATTCCCACCCCCACCTACTTCAGCCAGCTCTTCTGCTAGCTTTGCTTACAGGGGAGGCACTCTTGTTTCTGAAAGACACCACATGTTTCTTTTCCTCAGCTCCAAGAGCCGGCCATCAGTCCCAGGAGAGTCAAGGAAACTGTGGGAAAATCAAAACATGCTGGGTGGGGCCTGAGTGACTCAGAGACCTGGCAGTGAGACTGTGGGTGGGGAAGCTGAGCCTGGGGACGGTGACTAACTCATCAACAGGTACTGCCCTCTCTCTACCGTAGGGGCTTGAGAAAAACTGTGTCCTGAGCAAAGACCATACATCTTTTGGTCACTTTGCCAACTTTAAAATTAAAAAAGGTTTTCATTTCTAAAGAAAGATTGCTTCTCATTCTTGAGTCTCAAGTGATCATGGTGGGAAGTGCTGAACGAATCTCCTGAAAGTCCTCCGGGCATGTCTCTTGCTTCTT
Source organism: Graphiurus murinus (assembly GCA_004027655.1). NCBI lineage: Eukaryota > Metazoa > Chordata > Mammalia > Rodentia > Gliridae > Graphiurus > Graphiurus murinus. Next base: position 49,166 of record PVLC010009024.1, on the reverse strand, counting down.
GTGGTAACAGCACCTGGTTTTTCTTTTGGTAACTGTCATGTCCCGGCTCTCCACCTCTATGCCTCGGGTGAGGCTGAGACCATCCCCTTACTCCAGAGAACACAGGACCTGGGTGTGGGCAAAGAAATGACTGCATTGCCTTGGCAACAGTGATTAGGGTTAGCATATGACCCAAGCTAGGCCAATCAGAATCATCCCTGGGACTATAAGCAAAGGCACTTCAGTGGGAACAATTAAGCTGGTAACAGTAAGCCTGGAGCTGCTGGGAGCCATTTTACCATCATCGCAGACTGCCTGCCTGATAATGAGGCCAACGCAAAAGAGAAGAACTGAGATGTGAGAAGACACCTAGCAATTAGGTGGACTAATACATTTCCAATTTGCTTTTTAGCTAGTTGAGTTTGGGTTCTGCCCATGGCCAAAATAATTCTGATGAACACCAGCCCTTATCAATACTGAACGTTTTCCACCCAGGATGCCCAACTGTCTGATTCTAGATCCTGGTACCTTATTTATGAGAATGTTTGTCACTATTCATGGTTTGGGAGGAAGCTCACAGAGCTGTTCTTGCCTGGAAGACCAGGCTGTATACCTATTTTTCCTTTCCTACTGGTGGCTAAATCCTAAGTGAAAAAGATGAAATCAATCTTGTGTTTGTATGGTGTTTTCTATTTAATGGTTTTACAATTATTTTTCTTTTTTTGCAAGGAACAAAACTTACTCAAAATAACTAAAGAACAGTGGATCTGTTGTATAAGAATGTAGTAGAGGAATTACACACCCCGTGTAGGAAGTCTAGCCAAGCTTCATGGGAACTAGACAATCACCACAGGCTAATCTACCACCTTGTTCTCTCTGGGGACCACATGACATTTTGCCTACTTCCCTCTACAAGGCTGCTTCATCCTTCCTTCTGCAGGCCAGCTTCTCAGCTCACTCATTTGCTTGTATCCATTATGGCCACCCTAAAATGTAGTCTTGGACCCCAAGCTTCCACCAATTTCCAGCTTTGTTCTTCAAGGGTAAATATCTCGGTCTCTCAAATGTCAAATTCCATGAAGAAGAATCTGACTGGTCCAGAATCACTCTGCTGTCCACCTGGGGTTTAATCAATCATGGCCAGGTAGAAAGGTCATGTGGCTTGCAGCAGGGCGGTGCTGGATAGATTCTCTAAGGAGAGAGTGAAGAGAAGGAAAGTAAAAGCATCTTAAGTATCTTCTGTGCAGCCTCTTTATCTCATTTGATCCCTGAATTAGTTTTTCATCATGTTGGCCAAAATACCTGGCAAGAACAACTTAGAAGAGGAAACATTTATCTTGGCTCATGGTTTCAGAGGGTTGAGTCCATGGTCGGCTGCTCCATTGCTCTGGACCTGCGGGAAGGCAGGACATCATGATGGGAGGGTGTGGTGGAGGGAAACCTGCTCAGCTCCTGGCAGCTGGGAACAGAGGGTGGGGAGGGTCAGGGACAAGATATAGCTCCCAGGGGTACACTCCCAGTGACCTGCTTTCTCCAACCATGCCCCACCTGCTTAGAGTTTCCATCTCTTTCCAGTAATAATCAAATTATTAACCCATCAGATAGATTAGCTAACTGATAAAATCAAAGCCTTATGATCCAATCACCCCCAAAGCCCCACCTCTGGACATTGCTTCATTTGGGACCAAATCTTGAACGCATAAGCTATTTGGGGGACATTCTTTATCCAAACCATGACAATCCCTATATTTCAGAGAAGCAGATATTTGTATTATTCCCATTTCACATAAGACTTATAGTAAGTGGCTTGCTTGTTTGAGACTTGCAACTCGTAGGTAACAAATGTAGGCTATTAAGTCTATCAGTTTTTGCTTCAGATTGTAAATGTTTTCCTCAGTGTTGTTCTTTTAATGGTGCAATTATATAGCCTTACTTTTCTTGAGCATCACAATGGTACCTAATCTTGATTTTCCAGGGTATGTTTTAATAGTACTAACTCATTGTTTTAAAGAAAACATTAGTGGTGATCCAGAAAAAGGTTGAGGAAGAGAATTGAACAATGAATCTTGAACAATGCATTGCTATCTGGTAATGAAGAAGTAAGTGCATTCTCTTAGAAAAAGTTCAAAGGAAAATGTATTGTAGAATGGGGGACCTGTGTTTGGGAATATGTGTGGCTTATAGGCAGCTGCAAAGGTTTGGGGAGGTGGCTGGCAATTCCGTTGCTAACGGATAGGTCCAAGCAGTAGGTGTTGCCAACTGAATGGTGGTTCTTGTTATAAAGTTTCCTGTCTGGGTATTCTATAGGTATGGATGGCTCAGTATCAGATATATATCTCATGTTCCCACAGACTTAGACATTTCTAGTCCTCTTTTGTTTCCCATAGTCTACCAGTCAGAGTGGGGAGAGGGAAGATCTAATCATAAAATTGTAAAATTTTAATAATTTCAATTAATACAATTTGCAAAGTTTGACTTGCTATTTAGGACTAATTCTCCCTGACCCCATGCCCATATCATCCCTCTCAAATCCTACTTTATAGTTCTGATCATTAGTGCACAGTTGTCCATCCTCAGATATAATGTGGCAGGTGACATCCTTCTCCTTTTCTCTTCTGTGGTTCCTTGAGAAGATATTTCTGGGCTTGGGAGGATCTTAGTGAGGACCAAGGACCATGGTCCTCAGGTAACTCTCTGCCTTACATCCAGTGAATTGGAGCTCAGCAGATAACTTCTCAAGGAACAAGTACAACTGTCCCTTTCTGATACATTGGCTGCTTTTTTTCTTTTGTAGCCAAACCATTGTAAAACCCAACACATTGAGGAGTACACTAACCCAGCTTAAGTATTCTCCAGTTGAGACACTCAACTGGAAGTGTTTCTCTCCCTTGATCCACTTCTGCACAGCAAAGATCCCTGACCTTTGAGGTTTTAGAACAATGTACAGTTATTTAAGTCTGTGTACCAGTACTCCATCAGTGGGTTTTAGTTTTTTATTCATGTCTTAGTCATAGACTTTCTGGAACAGACTGTTTCTTAAACCAAATTTAGGGCATCTATTTATAATACTTTTGAAATGCAAAGAGGTTTTTGTAAATAGTGATTTGCTAATGGTATCATTCCATTTCTATTATGACACTCTGACAGGTTATTAAAATATATGTGTTCCTATGGTTAATTTTTGACCAGGGGAATGGAAAGTAGAGACAATGATAACTATGTTGAAAAGAAGAAAAAAATGTGTGTGTGTGTGTGTGTGTGTGTGTGTGTGTGTGAATGTGAGTGTGTATATGTGTATGCACATGAATGGAGTTGAGCTATCCCAAAGTCAAGGAGTTCTTATATTGTATCTATCTAACCCCTGGAACCCAAATAGGTTCATGATTGTATTATAGATATGAGTTGAACTGGTAGAGTTCAACTCAGTCTAGCAGGTATTTGTGAAGGACTTATTATGTGTCTTTTATACATAACAGGGATTTAATAAAAGACAAATTTATACTAAGGAGGCCTCCTATTCTGAATGCTTCCTTTAGTGCTTCCTTTAGTTGTCTGAGCAGGAAAGATTGAAGTCCATTTCAACTCCACTTTTGCTGCTACTTACAATCAGTCTCAAATTTACATATCCCTTCAAGGGCAGAGACCATTTTGGATATGTGGGCTTGCATTCTATTGCTTCTCCTACCTCAAAAATGTTGAAAGGTTTTATAAGGCAATGATTCTTTCAAGTGGTCCCTGCCTGAGCAAAGGGAACGACTCTAGAAATAATAGGCTCACGTGGTGATTGGTCTCTGTTCCTCCACATCTGATGAGCTCATCAGGACCCAGGGAAGGAAGATTATGGAAACCTCTGAGAGGGCCCAGGCCTTTAGATCTGATCTTGCTGTATTTCCTTGGTAGTCCATGAAAAGCAAACAGAACTCCAGATTTCAACAGCCACATTCATTCAGTGCTTCAGAGCAGGGCATCTTAAAATTTAACCTGCAAACAACTCACCTGGGGATCAGGGTGCAATGAAGATCCTATTTCAGTACCTCTGGAGCGGGGCCTGAAAACTGGCCTTTTTGATGTTGCTGCTGCTGGCCTGTGGACCCACTTCCAGGGGCGAGATTTAGAATTTGCCAGCTGTTTTCCTCTGTTATCCCATTCAATCCTGGGAACAAGCCTGTGAGGTACCTGAGGCATCCCCATTTCCAGATGTGCCTATTTGTCTAATGCTGCAGAGCTGGTGAGACTTAGTCCCAGCATCTGAATGCAAGTCTTGTGCTTTTTGTCCCACACAACTGTGGCTTCCTCAGTATACACAAGTGCCAGGTTCAGGACATGTCTCAGGGAAATGCTACATATCAGAGCTTTTCTTTCCAGAGAATCTGTCCATCAGCAGCCTGCTATATTTATTCCTACTCCTTGTATCTTGTTGGAGTTGCTTAATAGCAGGTTTTGAATGGCAATTCTGGCATCCAATATATCTACTAGCCCTCTCCGCTTGTTATCAACCATAGGTAGGTATCAAATGCCTGGTTTCTCATATTTTAATGATAAGTACAGGCTTTTCAAGGCTCTTTGGAGGCTCAAGTATTGATGAATACACAGAGGACCAAGATAGGAGGAGTAATACAAGCAATGTATATAGAATTAAAGAGATTAAACACTGTCTCATTCATAATAGCATGTAACAAAGTGAGAATAATGATAACAAAATAAGCTAGAGTTTTACAAAAGCATAGTGGGTAAACACAAGGACTTTGGAGTTTTGAATCCTGGTTCTCTCTCTTACTAATGTGTGACTTTGGGGCAGTTACTTAATTTCTTTGTGCCTTGATTTTTTTTAATCCTCCCTCTCTCCTTGGTTCCTTTTTCTTTCTTGTACTGGGAATTGAACCCAAACATTCTACTTTCAAGCTATACTCCCAGCCCTTTTTTCATTTTTGACCATGATCCTGCTAAGTTGCTGAGGGTCTCACTAAGTGGCTGAGACTGTCCTCGAATTTGCGATCCTCTAGTCTCAGCCTCCCAAGTACTAGGATTACAGGCATGCGCCACTGCACCTGGCTTGTGCTATGATTTTCTTAGACGTTAAGAGGAAATAATATGATTTTTTGTGACAACTGAAAGATTTTAATTGATTTGCAAAAGCACTCACCACCTATTAAATGCTCAATAAATATTAGCGATCATCATTATTATCTATTATAGTACAATCTCCTTATTTTTAAAAAGGGGCAACAGAGGATCAAAATGCTGAAGTGATTTCAACACTCATTAACAAACAATTATGGTGCTTTTCCTATGTAGCAGAAGTTTTCTACTTGGCAACTAATGTCCTAAGTCTCAAAGTAGTGGTGCTGATAAGCTTGCATGACCCTCTGATTTTTATTCTGTGATGACGGGTAAGAGGGTGTGTCACCACACTCACTGCCACTCTTGGTGGGCACCAGTCCTTTGATAACAGGTCCAGTTATACAGGCAGCTCTGCACTTGATCAGTGAGTCAAGTAGCCACCAAACTTTATTGTCTTCTTCCATTTGTCCCAGGAGAAGCCTGGGAGAGCAGAATGAAAGTCAAGGAGCCTTGAGCTGAGCTGCAGATGCTGAAGAACCGATGAAGGGGTGCCTGGGTACTGGAGTCACAAGGGCTCTCACCGTCCCTGTGCTTGGTGGCACTCTCTCTAGGCACATTTCTAGCCCCAACCAGAAGCTATTGGCTTTAGAATCAGCACAGGTGAAGTTAGTGCCATTGGCATCACTGTCCCCGAGGCTGGTGAGGAATTTGGTGGCCCTGGGCCGGGGCTGGGGCACTGGAGAGCGGAGTCTCCTGCTGTATTAGGCAGTTTCCTGTTTCAACTGTATCTAAAATCCTTTGTCTTCAGAGAATTCTCTGGCTCTGAGCTTTGGTACTTTTGTTTGGGGCAGCCTCTCCCTGGTCTTCAAATTTCAGGTAAGGAATCTGGTGTGTAACTAAGGGATAAGTAGAGGGAGAAATAAAAATCTTTTATTACATATGTGAAGCCAGGTATGTGAAAATAAACAGCAAAGTGCAAATGAATTTGAGAGAGGAATTGTACAAATTCCCAAGGAGGCTATTGCCTCTTTAAAAAGCAGGAGTTGTTTAACATTTCACAGCTTTGCATTTTCCTCTCCATTTAGAACAAAAATTGATGGTCATTGGTGGCAATTAAAGGGGGGAAGAAGGGTACTCCCTTAAAAACTGAGCCTTTCATTGCAAATGTTTCTCCCTCATTGCAAATTATTTTTGTGTTATTACACAAATTCCTCCTCCAATGATATGATCGACAATACTTCCTGTACATGAAGCCAGAAAACTCAGAAATGTTGGAGCTAGGCCTTCATGGTCACCCTAGCCCAGGGGAATTCTTTGCCCTTGATATAGTGTTTTTGGATTACAGGGGATAAAGAGTTTCAGATTGCAAGTTGTGGAGGTGGAAGACGCCAGCTTTCCTTACCTTTAGACAAGGGATGGGAAGTTAGTCATACTGACTTCCCCATGCACTGATTTGGCTGCATCTGGAGTTGGACAAAGCTCAGTTTAGAAAAATGTTGTTTTATCAGAGCAATACAAGCATGTGGTTTCAGATGTTGAACAGGACTGATAAGTTTATTGCTGAAACTACAGTCCTCTCATGCATACCTTGCCCCTCTCTGGAGGCAACTACTTTATATTGTTTTAGCTCATTCTTCTTGCAGTGGATCCATATTTCTTAATAATATGTGCATGTTGCTATTATTTTAGACTTTAACATAGAGAAAGACTTTAGCTCTCCTACCTCCCACCCCATTCTCCAATATATCTATATCAAAGTTCTGTAACAATTCATGTTTTGCATTTTTATTATTCCTGTGATACAGATTTCATTCATAAGTGAGCATGAGCACGATGCTATTTTCTGTAAATGTCTGTTACTGTTTTCTGGGCTGTTTCCTGCTGCCATTTTTTTTTTTTTTCTTTCGGTACTGGTGATTGAACTCGGGCATTCTACCTCCGAGCTATACCCCCAGCCCTATTTTTTTATTCTTTATTTTGAAACTGAGTCTCACTAAGTTGCGGAGGGCCTCACTAAGTAGCTGAGGCTGGCCTCGAACCCGGATCCTCCGGTCTCAGCCTCCCAAATGCTGGGATTACAAGTGTGCGCCACCACACCCGGCTTTCCTGCTGCCATTTTTCACAAGGTACATTTATTTGCTTCGTCAGGCTGACGATCAGAATTTCCTAGGTGCTGTGGTCGATGGGTAGTGCCACTCTCTGCACCTCTTCTGGCAACATAACATGTTCATCCAGACTGATTCCCTCTGGCTTCTGCCCAACCTCATTGAGCAGCAAATTGGGAGTTCCACCATAGCCCAAGATTCATAAATAGCATTCAAAGATGGCAAGAAGAGAAGCCAGGCGCGATGGCACATGCCCATAATCCCAGTAAGACAGGAGTCTAAGACAGAAGGATTGTGGGTTAGAGGATAGCCTCAACAACTTAGCGAGATCCTCAGCAACTTCATGAGACCCCATTTCAAAATAAAAAATAAACACCAAGTGCTGTGTGCATGTATGCCACTATTACTATGAATATCATTATAACGTAAGACTATAATGCACCAATGAAAGTAAAAAAAAAAAAAGAAAATACACAAAAGTAAATTTCAAAATAAAAAATAGAAAGGGCTAGGAGTGTAGTTCAGAGGTAGAATGCCCCTGGGTTCAATCCCCAGTATCAAAAAAGAAGCAGGGGGAGGGGGAGGGGCGGGAAGGGCAGCATAAGAAAAAGCGAGAGGCAAGCTCCAGCCTGGGATTGGAGAGTTTTCTGAGATCTTTAGGTGTCGCTGCTGCTTACCAGAGTGTGGTTGTGGACACCAAGTCTGGATGTCGCTCCAGGGTTTTCTGTTCTCTTCATAAATACATAATAGGCACTTGTACAACTTAAAAAATGATTTCATTCAGAAACATAAAAAGCTTGGAATTTCCCACTCCATGTTTAGCCATCAGATCCTTTTTGACTTTCTTTTCTTGCCACTAGTTGAGAAAAGTCAAGCACCTGCATATAGCTGTATAGTTACTCCAGACTTTTTACAGATCCAGGGAAGAACCAAATATAGAGGGAATTGAACCACATATACGTACACACACACACACACACACACACACACACTTTCTCTGGATTTTTATATATTTATTCCTCTTTGATTTTTTGTTTTGTTTTGTTTTTTGGGTTTGTTTTTTTTTTTTTTTTTTTTTTTTTTTTTTTTTTTTTTTTTTTTTTTTTTTTTTTTTGGTGGGAGAGGGTTTGGGGGATTGAACCCAGCAGGGGCATTCTACTTCCAAGCTACATCCCCTGTCCTTTTTTTGTTCTTTTTAAATTTTGAAACAGAATCTTACTAAGTTACTGAGGGTCTCACTAAATTGCAGAGGCTAGCCTAGAGTCTGCAATCTTCCTGTCTCAGCCTCCCAAGTACTGGGATTACAGCATGTGTCACTGTACCCAGCTTCCCCTCTGATTCTTTTAAGATCTTGAGTACACACATGGAAATACATTTTAAACTTTGAGATGAGGATAGATGAGGAAACACTCCTTGCTAAATGTTGTTAGAATGTTTCTTCTGTTTCTTTGTGACTAGAAAAATAAAAAAAGTAATTAAAAAAAAATAATTGGCAGGAAAGGGGTTATGGGAGGCTTGCTGTCTGCTGCATTTCTGCTTTCAAGCCTGGATATAGGGAAAAACAAAACAAAACACCATCATTTACAATAAGCAGTGCAAGTTTCTATAGACCCTAAGTTGTATACATGAATAGAAAAATGCTGGCAAGTAATTACGATAAAATCTGAAAACGTCCCTGTTTCAGTTTTTCCTGTTCCATGCCCCTGCTAGGGATAAGAACGACTCTCAAATGATTCACAAAGCCAAGGTGCTTCCTGTGGCCAGTGGAGATCTTAGACCACCTTCCATGCTTCTTTCTGGTATTTAGTCTAATAAAGCATGAATTATAATTTTCTTTCCAAAAGTTTCATCTTAAAAGGTATGAATTCCAAGCAAGAAAACAAAGCCTAGCGATAAATTCAAATATTGCCTAAAGGAAAAAAGAAATCTGTGGAATAATCACTCGAATTAATATATTTAAAGATAAAATTTGTGATTCATAAGCTAAATGGGGAATGTTCTATGGAGCAGCCAAGGATTAAAACATTCTCAATGAGTATGTGGCCTTGTTCTTAGAGGAAGGTGCTAAAAAGCTGGCAATTATATACATTGGGTCCACTTAGTGTCCCTCAACCTGGAGATGGGTGTCTTAGTATATCAGCTTGTCATGTGGACCTCTCTGACTGTATTTGCCAAGGAGACTTCTGATTATAATCTGTCTTTCCAATTGGCCTGGCAGCTTTAGCTCTCATTGCAAATAAATTGACCTTTAGTTTGTGTGTCACTTGAGTGTGTGTGTGTGTGTGTGCGTGTGTGTGTGTGTGTGTGTGTGTGTGTATGTGTGTGCTGCTGGGGACTCGGGGATTCATGCATGCTAGGCAAGTCCTCTCCCACTGAGCTCCATCCTGTCTCTACTTCACTTATTTGAGAGGTGGTTTTGCATGGGTCTGACAGCCAGAAAGCTAGCATATTATAGTGTACTAACAAAAAATTAATTAGCCTTCAGGTTTGAGGTGGCCCAACTAACTTGCTCCCCCCTCACCACCATAAACGTGTTCTTACCATTTGCAAGACCCAGGGTGAAAGTAAAAATGGAAGGTTCAGACCTGTGTCTTACGCCCCCTTCTCTTCCCACTGATGACTCTTGCAGTCACATTAGGGGCTGAGTGTGCATGAGGACCCCCAGTCACCAAGGTCTCGCAGCAGCCACCCTTGGCTGCCTCTCAGGTCTATCACGCCTATAAGCAACTGCGGCCCTTGGTAGGACAGAGACAAGGAAAACCAAGCAGGACCTGCACTCACTGCAGAGAGAGACTGGCCTCAGGGTGGACAGATTTCCTTGGCTTGATGAAAGTCTCCTCTCTAGTGAGGCGTTTGGCCAGAAGAAAGTCAGAGTGGGATCCAGGGCAGGAGATCTAGTCACCTAGTCCTGAGGGTACGATGTCCACCTGACCATCCTTTCCCCCACTCCAAGGACATGCAGGAGTGATTGTATTGCTTCTTCAGATGACCTGTCTCAGCTCTCCAAAACTGCAATTGCTTCTAACAAAATTTATTTTGCCAAATTGTGTCCTAAGGGGGATTTGATTGAAGCCTGTGGGCTTTAAGCAAAGCAGTATCTTGTTTGAAATCACTCTCCAGAGAACTGGAAGTAATTCTGGGGCTCTATATTAACATTTATATAGGTTCCTCAGATTGCAATCCAGAGTCACAGCCTCATTTGTTTTAATTCCAGGGTCAAGGACAGAAAATACTTAACTGCTAATGGAAATCCTTAATCTGAATGAACTTGAACCATTTGGCCCAGGAAAATTAGCACATCATATCATCAAATGACATTCAAACAGTTAAATAATATAATCTTCCAGACTTCCAGAGCGCTGTGCTTGACTGATGAAACAAGGATTTGAAAGGAACAAAGTAGAACCTTCAAATGTGCTTTGGGGCAAGATGGCTGCAAAAGTGATCACATTTTGTTTTAAAAGGTATCACAGCACAAGTACTCCATCTGGGGTTGCTTACAGTATGAAGCCATAGAGCTGCATTAATTGTGGGGCAGAAAAGGAATTTAATCTACTTAGCCAGCTGGTCTATCATTTAGATTATACAGGGGGAAGAGGAAGAGAAAAATGTAAAACATAATGTGACACACAGCAATTTCATGTGATTACTGGATAGAAGTTGCCGTAAAGTTAAATTAAATGGATGAGAAATCAATATGGCAAAGTTCTGGGTAGGATGGAAGGTTGGTCCCTTCTGATAATACTGAGATGGCTAAAGAGGATTGGCCAGGGAAAGGACTGGGCTCGATGGCTTTTCATCCAATTGTATTTCCTGTCAATCATTCATTCAGCAAATAAGTATCTGTTAACTGCCAGGTATTGTTCAACAAGAGACTATTTCTATGGATTTCTTTCCTTTGCTTCCTTCTTTATTTTTTCTTGTATACCTCATCTTCAACTCCATCACCAGCAAGGTGATATAACTTAATGGTTAGCCATGCAGACTGTGTAAACTTGGGGAAGTTATTTCACATTTCTGAGTCTTGATTTCCTCATCTGTAAAAACAGCAATAGTATTAGTGCCTACCTCACACCAGTAGCTTGCACACATTAAGCTCTCCACAAATGTGAAATACGAATAATATTATGAAAAATAAGTTGCTTTATAGGCTGCTGAAGACAGAGGACAACTTTAGCAAAAAGTAGCCTTAGTAAAAAATGACTCTTGGATAATGTTCACACACACACACACACACACACACACACACACACACACACACATATATGCACCTCCAGAGTTCTTTGACAGGTTCTTGGTTTCCCATTGGATGGCTCTAAATGTGTTTCTTCTTGTCGATGAGTGATGAGTTTCTGGAATGACCTCAAAGCCCTTGGGGAGTGGGCTTTTAAACCTTCCTGAGATTTTCTGTTCGTTTATGACTGGCCAGAATTGAGTTCTAGGGAACCAATGACCTGTGCACAATTTTGATCCTTAATTTGAATGATTATCTGTGGGCTGGTCAGGGCCTTGATTCCCTGGTGCCCATCAGTATCTGGACTTCCTGCTCCCCTAACCTCACAGAAAGGGGGATGCAGATGGCTGCTTTAATTCTGCTTGCTCCCAGGTCCTCTGCCCTGCCTCAGTATTCCCATTCAAATACTCCTCCCTTCAGGACATAGTTCAAGTTCACTTATGCAGGAGAAAGCCTGGCACAATGGTTAGTAATGCAGTCCTTGAGACAGTCTACCAGCCGCTGGACATCAGCAGCCATCTTGCTGCTAGGGAGGACTTGGCTGAAGGAATGAACATGGCTGAAAGCAGAAGTAAGAGAGAATAAAAAACCAAAACCTGAAGATGCACTTAGCCCTGATCAAGCTGAGCACAAAACCAGACCTACACTTCTAGATTTTTCAGACACATAAGCCAAAATGTTTGTCATTCACATTTGTACTCCATCTATCAAGATTTCCCCCAACCTTCCAACCCAGTTTAAATGCACCTCTCTTTAAATGCAAAGCCTTTCATATTCCTTTCAGGTAAAATGGTATCTGCCCCCCTCTCTCCCTCCCTTTCTTTTCCTGTGGCACTCAGTTGGCATCTTACTTAAGACCTTATCAGTTATGGCGTGGGCCATTAAGTGCCTGTGGACTCTGGAGCCAAGTTACCTAGGTTGCAATCCTGGTTTCAAAACCTACTAGCTATGTCATATCATCCCTAATGGAAGATAAACAGCTCAAGATAAAGATCTGGACTTGGACCATTTTTCTGTTGGGCCACTCATCTTGTTACTCGGTTGTTCCATCCACCAGGAACAAAGATTTTTTTAGACCTACCTTTAAATTTACATATTATCCCATTGTCCTTCTACCAACCCCCCATCAGGGGACTGAAACTGCCTTGGCCTTCCTCCAATGCTCAGGTCTTGTGTGGCTCTTTAAATGGATTGGAATCCGGTCTTCCTGTATCTTCCTCATTTTGTTGATTCCTGATCAGGGTTATGACATAAACATACAACCTCAGTAGCTAACTCTTCCTTTTTGGATTCTGAAAGTAACTAGTGTTTGAAGACAAATAAGTTTACTCCAGTGGTTAATCTTGTCTTCAAATGATTCATTTTGCAGAATGGCAGAAAGAAACTCCTAGTCTCTGGCTACTAAAACAAAGTGTCCCATTTTAAACCTGCACTGTCCTCTTTTTCTTTCCTAAGAAACAGTCCAAGGGGTTAACTGTGGATAAAATCCCTTCATTTAAATGAACAAGCTCTGAAGAGTTTATGGAAAGAATATTATATCCAGATGTTCATCTAAGACACTGTCCTTGAGCAAATGGGAAAATAAAACAATATGGTTTAATAGAGTCAAGATGCATATAAGCAGAGAACAGAAAAGATTAAAGGCTTATAGACAATGGCTTTGGTGGGGACTCCACTTCTGCTTCTTAATAGATATGTGACCTTGGGCAAATCACATAATTTCCCAGTGTTCTCTTCTGTAAAATAGGATTAATGATAAGCTACGATATCTTTTACTGAGTTGTGATGATGATCAAACTGGCTGGTGCGTAAGTTGCTCTGCTACCCAGATAAGCTATCGTTGCTGTTATTACCATTACCCAGGGACCCAGGGTGTGAAATCTAATGTCTTAGCAGGAGTTTTATAGAATATCCAGTAAAGATTGAATCCAATGTTACCAAGAAACCCAAGTGTAATTATTTGTGGAGGGGGCACATTTATTTTGTGGATAAAGTAAGGTCTGAATTTCTGAAGTTGATTCCTACTACTGTAATGCTCAGAGGTGACTACTATAATTAAATTAGGTAACAATAATGTAATATAACTACATAAATATAATTATTATAACAGATGAATAAAATAGAGCATAAAAGAAACTAGAAAAGTAAGTGGGAGTATTGAATGGGAGAAATCCATTACTCAGATTCCTCTCCATAGCACAGACTTAGATTCTTAGGTACTACTGGATTTATTTCCCTAAAGTATCCCTTAAGGAAGATTAATTCAGCTGGGGTCTTCCGGTAGATAACCACCTTGTTGACATTAGCACTGATGTTGTAAAAACAATGTGGGCAAAATTGACAGTGCCTCAGCACAAACCAAAGCAATGACACCAAAACTTATTAGTTAGTGGTCATCGATTGTATTCTTCACCACCTGAACATCTCAAGGAAGACAAGACCTCAGATGGAATGGCCATATAACGTCTCTGGGAGGCCAGACCACTGAGGTACTGAACGCAGAGAAATGCACCCTTCCCATGGGCCAGGCAGGGAAACCCAAAGCCACTGCGCTTAGGTTTGGGTAACACAAAACTCATGAAGAACTGGGAAAAACTAGAGATTAGAGACCCTTCTTCTGGTTCTGGGTTGCAAGAATTCGCCTTCTTCTTGGTCTTATCCCAGAAGCAGATTCAGACTTTACTAATGACTAAAATGAAACTTTCTACCAGTCAGTTGGACTGGGAGCTTAGTCCATTTTGTCCCATCATTCCAGATGTGAAGCATCTATAAAAACTTAAACTGAAACTGGGCATGGTGGCACACACCTGTAATCCTAGTACTTGGGAAGCTGAGACAGGAGGATCACAGGCTTGAGGCCAGACTCAGCAACTTGGCGAGGCTCTCAGCAATATAGTGAGACCCTTTTCAAAATAAAAAGCAAAATAGCTTGGAGACAGAATGCCCCTGGGTTCAATCCCCAGTACCACTACCACCCAAACCAGCAACAACAACTTAAACTGAGCAACAAGTTACCACTTATGGTAACTATGAAATAATTATTATGTTTTTAGAGGTCTATTTTTTTTAAAGTAACAGACAAATGATTAGATCATTTGAATATTTCCATATGTATGCATATGAAAATATATATACAGAATACATAAGCTCTGGATTATGATATATAAGCCCTAGATCTATGATTTCTCACTTATTTTAATATACCTGTGACAATTTCTTTGAAATATTCATGGAATTGAAGACTTGGGACTAAATGGGTAAAAGAAAAATCAAATTGATTTAAAAGAAATTAGAAAATATAAAGGGAAAATTCTGACACATTCAAGTTTGTGGATGGAGATGAATATCTTCTACTTTACCAATAATGGGCATTGCATTTGTATTCTCTTTGGAGGACACCTTATTCTATGGAGGATGTGTCATTGGAGTGTACATCTGTATGACATTTGTTTGTGCTAAAGCCAAACTGCAGTTCATTATGTTCTGCTAAGCCACTAATGACTGCAGGGTAGAAGTGGTTTTTTTTTAAGGCAGTTGATGACACTGCAGAAAAAAACAGGATCAGAATTTGGAAAGTCTTTGACACATCCTTTGGACAACAGATAAATATAAGCAGAAAGGAATCAAATAGGGAAAGAAGCAATTCACTAAGAGAGGAACAGCAAATGAGGTAGAGAAGATTGACTTTGCACATACATTATCCACTTAGTCACTGGATCAAAGGACACCAATCAACAATTCCAGGCAACTCCTCCAATTCTCGTCTTCTCCAGATGACACTCCTCATTTTAGATCACAGGAATCCAGCGCATCCTAATTAACTATCTCATTTATTTTCATTTAGCAAATATTTATTGAATACTTTCTATGTGCCAGCCATCTGTCCATCTCTCTCTCTCTCTCTCTCTCTCTCTCTCTCTCTCTCTCTCTCTCTCACACACACACACACACACACACACACACACACACACACATATACACACACACTACCACCACTACCAACAACAGCAACAACAACCACAAAAACCTGCCATAAGCCGGGCGTGGTGGCGCATGCTTGTAATCCCAGCATTCGGGAGGCTGAGACCGGAGGATCCGGGTTCGCGGCCAGCCTCAGCTACCTACTGAGACACTCCGCAACTTAGTGAGACTCGGTTTCAAAATAAAGACTAAAAAATAGGGCTGGGGGTATAGCTCGGAGGTAGAATGCCCCTGAGTTCAACTCCCAGTACTGCAAAAAAAAAAAACCTGCCATAAGATCTTTAATATAACAGAGACAATACCAGTGTAGCACCAAATCCTGCTCTGTCTTTTCTAGACAAACAGCTAGGTGAAAACAACTAAGGGAAGGTCAAGAAAGCTCCCCAAGGTCACACAGCAGAGCAGGGCTCAAGTTTAGGATAGAGAAAAGCTCAAATGTAGGCAGTGAGATAGGACTTTGGGAAGACAGAAAAAGAATGATATACTGAGTCTCAAAAGAACTGAGCTTCAATGAACTGTTGGAATTCAAGAAGTGCCCATGAACCTTTAAAATACAAAACATGTAACTGTGAGCAACCCAGCCCATGTTCCTCAGCCTACTTCTTTGGCCCAGGATCTTGCCTGGAAAAAGGAACAGGAGGCGGGCAATCTGCAGAGCAGGGAAAACTGGTGTGAAATTGTGTGACTCTGCCTTGACGCCTCCTCTAGTCCCACCCTTAGCTTTGGTTCATAAATACTGACACCCCAGTCCAATGGCCGGCTGCTGCTCACTCTGGAGGTGGCCATGTTCTCCTTAGAATGTGTATTTCTTGCTTTATCCTGAAAGACATCTGTCTCTTAGATAGCCCACATCCGCCCTTGAACGTGTTTCTGCTTTCCTAAACAAATCTGTGCCTTTGGTGCATGCTGAAATTCTCCAGTATGCACACCAATGACCCCACTTGCCCTAAGTCAAGGTATTCCTCTCTGGGGACTCCTCTAGTGATGGCAGTAGGCTTAAAAGCAGACCACTAGTTGACATTCCCTGCACAAATCCCATGCTGATCTGAATTTCAGGAAGGATTTCACTTTATGAGGGCTGGCTCCCTCCCCATGTGGGGTCCTGTGATGGTGATGCAGTCTTCTGATAGAATGTGGGTGGGAAAAATGTTCATCCTGACCTCTGAAAGCCTCCCTCACAATCCTCTGTGGACTCTTTCCCCTCCCCTGCCAACGTAATGCAGACGAGTTAGGAAACGCCGATGACCTTCAGAGATGAGGAAATCACAGGACAGAATGACCAGAGCCCCAAATGACTGTGCCGAGTAAATCACCCCGACTGACTCCCATTGGCCTATGACATGAGTACAAAAGAAAAAAAAAAACAGCCTTTATTGTGTTATGCTACTAAGAGATGAGATGTGTTTCAGCAGTTAAACTACCATGACTAATATACATGTTCTAAGAGATAAAAAAAATATATCCATAGTCCATTTGCAGAAAGAGGAATGTACCAACATCACACCCCATGGTAATTACTTCTCCCAGAACTCACGGTACTTACAAACATTCTCCATTACCATACTCAGAGAAGTAGAGCTCTAAAAGAATCACAACAGACAAATTTCTCTCCCTGTGATGTTTGGGAGTAAAACATACACGTTTCAGGGGCCAGCTTCATGCACCTGAGTGTGAACAAGTGTGAGAGGCAGCCAAACGTGAAACACTGGGGAGTTCTAGGAAGTGGCTCAAACCAAAAACTGGCACACACGGAGCACAAGGCAATCTAACCGATTCTTTTAAGAACTTTATTGGCTAAACACCAACTGTGTACAAGCCGAAATTGTCCACTGGAGTCACAGTACTCACGTGGGAGATTTCATCTTGATGTCCCTAGGTTGCCCCTTCTAGTGCTGATGGTCAAGAAGTTCTTGGGTGTATAAGATTTTCTTACCTATTTTCCCTTGGGATTGTCATTGGAAGGCAAGCGTCCCAGTCCCAGTTTCCCTGTTTCTGGATCATAAGTGTTTAATTCCTATGAGACCTTTGAGAAAGTTTTCATCTCCAAGTGTCCAAATTAATAAGTTAATTCATAATTATTGACAGAACCAACTACGTAATAAAATTTACATGGTGTAAATTTGCAAAATTAAAATATATGGCCCCCATCCAAAAAGTAAGGGGAAAGTGCCATTTTGCTACTATAAAATGAAACTTTTGCCGTGGGGACAAGTAAGTTCTTCCAAACATGGCAACCTCCCCACCAACATACACTTGGTACCTGGCTCAGGTATGGGCAAGGGGCTTGTGCCTGCGTGGTTACCCACTGAATGCGCGGCGGGGCAGCCAGTCCAAGGTGGCATGACTGCGGCCACGCTGCTTCCCCAGGATGCCCCCCTCCTACCTCCTGCACAGGTGCTCAACTTCACCTCTTCCCACTGCCCACCCAGACTAGGCCAGAGTCCCGCCCCTCCCCCACACGCTGGTGGTCACTCAGGCCACTGCAGATGAGAGGGAACAGCCAGGAGCCCAAGAAAGAGAGTGGCCAGAGGAGGGAGCAGGCCTGAGCGGAGGCTCCCAGTGCATCCAGGCCTCTGTGCCATGGTCCTATCAGACCGCATCAACACAACACAAACCCAAAGATAAAAGTATTAAGACTCTCAGGACAGCAACTGCAGAGCACTAAATCCAACGTGTGGCGCTTCTGAGTGGGGGCCCTGCGCCACTGCCTACTCACAGCCCAGGACCTTGGTACTTATTTCTCAGCCCCTAATAATGAGGAAATAGCTATCAACAAAATACAAGTCCCTGCATTCTCTAAAGTCCTTCTAGAAATGCAGAGAAGCATGAGAGAGGTCAGACTTCAATGAACAGCGTCGTTAGAGGGAAGGGTTAGCAAACAGTCTGCTTTTGAGCCTACCATAAGATGTGAGCTCTGGACGCTGCTGGCCCACTTTCAATAGCAGTGTTGTGACACTGGGTGGTTATCTCATCTGTAAAGTGGAATGATCATAATACCCATTTCTATAGGCAAAGAACATACATGGGCACGTGCTCATGTCTTCTATTATTGCTTTTTAGTAGTGCTCTTGGTATTACTAACGTCAATTAGCTGTAGCGTAAATGAACAGAAATCAAATGCATGGAATTAGGGGAAAGGGGGCAGGAGAGTAGGCAGGTGAAGGAAAGAAGCACTTTCCGTAACTCATTGCGGCCAACTGGCCCCAATTTAGGTTGGTGCTTATTTATTTAATGGCATCTGAATTAGATTCTCTCTTTTTTCTTCACTGAATAGACTAAATAATTTGGTGCTGGGTGGAAAATCAAAACATCAAATAGCATAGGATCCTTTGTGTGTGAGTATTACTGGGGATTGATTCCAGGGGTGTTCTACTTTGACCTATATGCCAGACTTCTTTATTTTTTATTTAGAAACAGGGTCTCACTAAGTTTCCACATGCTGATCTTGAACCTGTGATCCTCCTGTCCAAGTACTGGAGTTATAGGCATATGCTACCACACTTGGCTAGAGCATCCTTTTACTTTTATTAAATAAAATGAGCTTTAAAGTTAAGTGGAGCACTGTTTATTTCTGATTGGAAAGACAAGGAAATAATGGCTCCTAACTAAACTATGAGTCATGAAATTCAACATTTATGTCTACTTCCACCTCTCACTTACTGAGGGCATCCGCTTTAATCTCTGGAGAATTCTAGCAGTAACACTGGTATTTCCTACTGAAGAATTTTGAAGGGTAGGTAGAATTCTTAAAATACTAGCAATTTGATGAAAGGTATTTGTGAAAAGATGAGAAAAAGCAATACAGAAGCTGTTTCCTGTTTCAGAAAAGAATCCAAGACTTGTTTGAAATATGGTTGGATTTGTACCCATCTTGATCATGACCTTCCAGAAAGGGATTTGTTAACTCTGGAGTTTCCCAGAATCCTTTGCCAAGAATTAGTGTTGAGATACCAGAAAATCAATAGGATACATAGCACACATTTATCTAGATAGTAACTCAGCACACACACACACACGCACACGCACACGCACTTTCATTGTTCATGGAGCTCCAATGCAGAAGAAAGGGAGCGTCCCAACCAGAGATGGAAGGGATTCCATTTATTTATTTACTTATTTATTTATTTCTGTGGTACTGGGGATTGAATCCAAGAGCATTCTACCTCCAGGCTACATCCTTAGTCCCATTTTATTTTTATTTTTCGAGACAGGATTTCGCTAGGTTGATGAAAGTCTCACTACTTGCTGAGGCTGGCTGCGAACCTGCAATCTTCCTGTCTCAGTCTCCCAAGTACTGGAATTACAGGCATGCATCACCATACCCAGCTTGAAAGAATTCATTTTATAAGTTGTTCTAAATACTCAGCCCCAGCTGGAAATACACCTTTATTTATGATAAACACCAAACTCCTTAGTTTTTATTCCCATCCTGGAAAGTCGATTCTGTATTTTCTTTGAGATTCATTTTATTTTAGATTTATTTATATAACTCATAATTTAATTCCCTCAAGTCCTGCCTAGAATCTCATTAATGTGGGCTGCACTCAATTTAGATCATCTCCACGTTTCCCTCCTGTTCTGTGTGTGTCTCTGTGTGTGTATCCTCAGCTGCTTCCCCTTAGCATATTTGTTAGCAATTTAAATCCATAGCTCTTTTCTGAGAGAACAGAAGAAATCTCCACACATCTGGTCAGGAACCTGGCCACATGGTCCGAGAAGTTCTTTTTCTTCCCTGGGTCTGCACGTTTCCGCACAATCTGAGGTCTTTTCTGTGCTTGGAGGAAAGCCCTCGGTATTTCAGCTATGGTGTAAAATAAATCCTCCTGTCTCCAGTTAGCCTGCTCCCTGAAAGCCCATGTGTTACAAGAAGATCCTAGGGTTAAGAACTTGAAGAGCTAGGGGACAGGGAGAAAGGGATGGGAGCCTGGGAAAAGTGGTTAGAAAACTGTTGGCTCTTCTTCCATCGGGGCTGTTACTTAATCACTGTACCTTCAACCAGATCCTTAAGAGCCCTCGAGAGAATTCCTGGGCTCTCTCAGGAAACAGATTACTCCCTCTGAATGAAACCTTCCTTGGAAAATAAATTACACACACACACACAGAGGAAAAAATGTTTCAGGTTCCCATATGTCTATTTCAAATGATTTATCTTCTCCCCGAACACTGGAGCTTCTTTCTTTGAGTTTATTTTGCTTAAAATAAAATTCCAGCTACTACCCATAATTCAACAACCAATTTGGATCAATTTGGATCCAATTCTGGATCAAATTGGTAGTAATTTTCCTGTACTATCATGGAATTTTCCCATTTCTTCAAGGAAAAATGAAGAATTGACTATCTTTCTAAATCACTTCCATTTTTAAGCAAGCCTTAGGAAATCCACTGGTCTTTGTCATAAAGGTTCAGAATGCCCAGCAGAAAGCTGCAAGTATTCTGCTGGGTCAGTTTAGGATAAGTTACATTAACTGAGGCCTATCCTCCTTCTTGACAGAAACATTTATAAGGTGTGTGTGTGTGTGTATGCGTACACACGTACGTGTGTGTGTGTGTGTATGCAGAAAAACACATAGAGTGTGGGTGGGAGGGGATGTGAGTGGCAGAAGAAGCTAACAAGTATTTCCAGAGCTGCTGTTGCCAGCCACTGCCCGGGGCACAGAGCAGGTAGGCTATGATTGTCTTTGATCCTGGTTTGCCGCTTATTACATGCAAATTCTGGGAAGTTATTTAACATCTTAAGCCCCAGTTTCCTCAAGTGTACAATGGAGATGTGTACGTGGTAACAGTTGCTACTTTTTGAGCACCTTTTGAGCCAGGCACTGTTCTAAGTGTTTATGTGCCCACATCAACCCTATCAGGTAGACATTTGGGGACGAAAGAGAGAATTTAAGTAAAGTGTTTAGCAAATAAGTTTCCGGAATCGTTATCAATTATCATTATATATCATTTAATTTTCTCATAGCCTCTATAAAGTTGGTATCATCATCTTTATTTTTCACTTCTGAGGAAACTCAAGATCAATCAACTTGCACATGTTTGCTTAGCTGTTAATAGAGCAGTAATATTCAAATTCAGGTCTTTGTGATTCCAAACTTGTTCTTCTTTCACTATGTTGCAAAAAAGTTATTTACCAATTCATTATATAGAAACATTTTTCTTCTGCCCTATGGCTTAATGTTTTTATTGTCTGTGACCTTACTTCACAGGTCTGAACTTGGTTCCCAACAAACTTTTTGAAAAGAAGAGTCAGCATTCTGGGGACTCATGCACCTGAGGCAGCATTTGAGAATATTTCCACAGATGGGTTTATCTGATGCTGTAACTATGAGCCCGTCCCCTACTCCTTACCTGGGAGAGCTTCAGGGACTCCCAACCCTATTATCTCCATTATCACCACCATCACCACTGCCACCCCCACCACAATCACCACTGCCACCATTACTACTTTACCATCACCATCACTACCACCATTACCACCATCACCACCACCACCACCACCTACCTCTACCATCATCACCACCTCCACTATTACCATCAATGCATCCATCACCACCTCCACCATCACTACCATCACCACCATCACCACATCAACCATTACCACCCTACCAACAGTCTTCACACCACCCCTATTCCCACCACCTCCACCATCACCACTTCCATCACTGTCCTCACTATCCCTACCATAACCATCACTGCTACCCTTCCCACCACCACCATCACCGCCGTCACCACCACCGCCATGTCCTGACTTACCCTGGCACATCTTCCAGGGCTTGGTTCAAACATCACATCTTAGGGAGCCCTTCCCTAAACCCCAATCTTCTATTCTTTTAGTCATTCATTCAACAAATATTTCAAGAGGGTCTACTATGAGCCAAAAAGCCTCAGTACAGAAAAAGCAGATGAAACCCTTTGCCGTCTTCCTCATTAATTTCTATTCACAAAGAAGGCACAGGTCATATGAGCTTTTTCTCCATCAACACAGATCTGTGCATTTAATAGGCACTCAATGAATATTTTCAAATAACTGACTAGCAGAGGGGCACATTAATTCATCTTTCCTCTAGGGAGCCCTGGAAATAGATATTCTCAGTGCCAACCAGGATTTCCTTAAGTACTTTGAGCTCACACAGCCAGCCTGTGAGTAACACACGGAAAGTCTATAATCTAAAAGAGAAGGGTTCCATATTGTGACCTACCTGTTGTAAATGGCTTCTGTTATAAGGAGACGAAAACAGGAATCTTCACATAGTGCTCATAGAAGGATAGGGCTTCTGTTGGGGCTGCTTTCCAGTAAGCATCTTATAAAATGTAGTCAAATTAAGGATGCATACATCCAACATTCCAACAATAGACCTGCTATCCCAGGGATATTTTCATACAGGTGCATAAAGGTATATATAAGAATGTTAACTGCAAGCTGAGGAAGTAGCTCAGTGGTAGAGCCTACCATTTGCAAAGGTCCTGGGTTCAGTCCTCAGCACTGCCAAAAAAAAAAGAAGAAGAAGAATGATAATTGCAATATCATTTGTAAGTATTTTCTATCACTGGGAAAGCAAATGGTAGAATGTTGTGGGAACACACAATTGAGTATCATGTCACAGTTAAGAGTGATGGATAGATGTGTACATGGCAATATGGAACCTAACAACAGAGAGCCACACTAATGCTTAGTAGGTAAGTTAGAAAGCAGAATAAGATGTTTAACACAACCATTTACCTTAGTTAAAAATCTATGCACACAACAGGCATGGTGGTACACGCCTGTAATCCTAATACTTGAGAGGCTGAGACAGGAGGATTGCAGGTTCATGGTCAGCCTCAGCAACCTAACAAGGCCTCTGCAACTTAGTGGACCATGTTTCAAAATAAAAAATAAAATAGGGCTGGGTGTGTGTGTGTCTCAGAGACAGAATGCCCCTGGGCTCAATCCCCAGTACAACAAACAAAACACAACAACAAAAACATGCACAGAAGAGGTTACATGTTTTGGAAAAACACATGCAAATAAAAAGATTCACACTAAACACATTAAAATGATTGCCTATAGTGGAAGAAGAATGAGAATGGTGATGGGATTAATGGAAATCCCTTTCTATGACAAGTTAAATTATGAGTAGAATAAGGGAAGGGCCTTGCATGGACCAATGATGTTACTAAACAGAAAGTTCAAAGGCAAACAAACAAAAACTGTCTTCCAGAGCATCTGCCCTATTTGTGGCATTGCCTTCCAGGCTTGTCTGTCTGCTGTGTCCATGCACTGGTACCAACTCTAGGTTACATGGCTTGCAGAGGTTTTTTTGGAGTGTCATAAATTTGTTCTTCCTTCCAAGATGGTCACACTTGGTCTCTTTCCCCAATGGCAGCTGCTGGAGGACTACCCAGTATCTGCTCCTGTCCAGCTGACAGGGGAATTGGTCAGAATGAGGAATGTCACTGAGGGTGGCTCAGCCGGTTTTGCTGAGCTTGTGAGTTCCTGAGCATAATCTCCCTCTACCTTGCTGCGAAAGTTAGTCTCACCCGCTCAGGAACCCAAATGTGGCTTCTGGGGCAGGCCCTGGTCTCCTGTCAGGTAGGAATGTTGACATGACTCCTGTTTTTAGTTTGGTGCTTGGTGCTGTGTAGTGCAGCTGTGGCCTTTGGCTGTGTCCACAGTTTTCTGAACACAGGCATGTGTCATGCTGCTTGGCCTATCCACCCCCAGCACTATGATTCCCCATCAATGACACTGTTGTCCCAAGTTACTGTTTCCAGAACTTTGGCTGTCCGAGCAACAGGCCACCACAGAGACCCAGTACCACCAGGGTGTGATATTGGACCCTTACAGTCCTGTGACAGGCAACCATACTTCTCATGTAGGGGCGATAGAGGCTGACTCTCCAGAGTAAAGCCATTGGGTTATAATGGCCCAAGGGACATGTAGGATATATTTTAGGAACTGTAAACCCAGAGAGCCAGAGTTCAGTCTGGGAAAGCCAAAAGGAGGGAACTGTGGGGGCTAGATGGAATGGAATGTGCTGACCTGTTCCAACTTGGGACCGATGTCGAGTCTATTATAAGAGTCAGGAAGGCCAATTGTCAGGCACACATTCATAGACGACTTTGAATTTCGATTGTGGATATTTTTATTTCTGATATTATACCCAAGGGAGTATACATTTAGGTCCAGAGATACTCTTATAGGGTTGGAAGAAGAAGACTTTTTATCATACCACTTTAAACTTGTGATCCATATATAGCACATAATCTATAGCACACTGCAAATGAAAATTTCCCTGTGAACCCTGCTAGTTATATAAAATTATGTGGAATTTTTTAATGGTAGAAGCATTAATTCATAAAACGTACATGATTATAATAAATTACAAATTCGGTTATCCTCTTTTGCCATTTCTCCTCTAAATATATATTTATTTATAAATATGGGAAGCCAGCCTTTTGAATAATAAAGTGTCATGCTTACTTAACCTTAAGAAAGGTCAAGAGTGCAAATGTCTATATATTTCAAAAAGTGAAATTGGCATGAATATTTCAACCTTTGAGAGGCCCATGAGAAAATAAAAATACACACATACACACACACACACACACACACACACACACACACACACACACATACTTTTCCCCTACCCCCACAAATAAAATCAGGACACACTATTTTCTTTCACTAAGTAAAATAAAGACATTTACCCTTCCATATCAATAAATATAGATCCGTATCATCCTAATTAATGGCTTCATGGTTTTCATTGTGGAGGTATACTATGATTTATCCAAATTCCTAGTATGAATTATTCAAGTCATTTGAAATTTATCAGTGTTATAAATTCTATAATAATTAGCATCCTGTTTATTCTTCTTAGAGTATTTATCCAATTATTTGATTTGGGTAGATTCCTAGGGGTGGGACTTCTAATTTAAAAACTTTTAAAAAAGACTTTTCTACATGTTGCCAAATTTCCCTCCAGATCACACCAATTCACACTCCCACCAAGAGGTGCTGAGCTGGTTTGCTGAAGCCCTTGCCAGCACTGGGTAACATCAGTCTTCTTGGTCATTTCCATTTTGACATCCTGTTCTTCTTTTAAAGCCTGGGCTCCATCACCAGTAGCTTGACCTTTTTCGAGGTTATACAATACAAGTAGAACACTCCATTGTTTAAAGAGCTGGCTTCCCACCTCAGAGGACAAATCAGCTTTCTCCATAAGCCAGTGAATGTTTATCCTGGTCTTCAAGGTTGAACCAAATGTTCCTTTAAGTGTGTGCTTGGTTCTGGTTTAACTGGCAAGAATAGATAGAGCTTATTTCCAAGCTGAGTAAAATTGATGGCCAAGTGAAAGAGTGTGTGCTATCAGGGCCAACCTAAATTGGAAAATCATTGTCAGGCCACTACTGAGTGGTACCCAGGTCACTATCCCTCTGATTTGTCTTAGAATTCAAGCTAAACAAAATGATTTATGGTCTTCTTAAAAATCAATTTGTTATTCAATCATACTATTTGTTTAAGTATTTTAAAATTTTGTTAATAACAAGTCATCTCACTTATATCTAACAATGCTAATATGTTATATTTGCTTCATCAATTTTTTTACTAGAGTGATAATAAGATAATTACAAAAAGAATGGCATTTAATCTAGGAATAATTACATCTTATAATTTATGTCATTTTTCATATCTGAATATTCTGGGCAATATCTCTATAAACACACACACATAAACCACACGTATAAAACTCGCTTTTCTTCCTGCCAGGAATCACTGTGCCATCTCGAGAATTAATCTTCTGTCCTTTACTTAGAAAAATGTTGAGAAGTAGGGCTCTCAGCTTCGTCCTGCCCGCAGTGGCAATAGAGAAGCCGTTCATCAACTCTGACTTGGCCTTTTGTCAGTCAAGGACGAAGTCCAGTCCCAAAACTCTGACTGGATCCTCATGTACAGGGGCCTCTTTGCAACCTGATTTTTGGAAATAAATTGCAAGTGCTTCTCAACCTACTTCCATATTTTATGGAGTTATTTTTTAAAAAGATAAGGCTGCAAGCAATTTAGTTTGCAGCAAGTGATTGAGTTTTCTGGATGACCTCTAAGTCCTGAGAGTCAGGAGACCGTGGCTGTGTCACTGCTCAACTCAGAGAAAGTAGATTATTTACAGCAATGGCTGAAGGAGGAAAAATATATGCATTGGTAAAAAAAAGTTGAAGGCTGTTTATTTCAAACATGATCCAGGATTTCCGACTAGAATGACTAGGAGTACAAACTTTCAAATTGGGTCAGAACAAGTCCAAACCCCACCAGCTCGGCTGTGTTCTAACTGAGTAATTTTGGCCCCATTAACTTTCTTCTCTAAACCTCAATATCAGTGTGTGTGTGTGTGTGTGTGTGTGTGTGTGTTACTAGGGGTTGAACCCAGGAACGTTCTACCTCTGAGCTACATCCCCAGCACTATTTTTTAATTAATTAATTAATCAATTGATTAATTAATTGCTTAATTAATTTGTGTGTGTGTGTGTATGGTACTGGGGATGGAACCCAGGGGCATTCTACCTCTGAGGCACATCCCCAGCCCTATTTTATTCTTTTATTTTGAAACAGGGTCTCACTAAGTTGCAGAGGGCCAACGTTGCTGAGACTGGCCATGAACTTGTGATCTTTCTGTCTCATCTTCCCAAGTATTAGGATTAAAAGCATGCACCACCATGCCCAGCTTTATTTTTAACTTTGAAACAGGGTCTCACTAAGTTACTGAGAGCCTCTGGTCTCAGCTTCCCAAGTACTGGGATTACAGGTGTGCACTACTGTGCCCAGTTCATTCTAGGATCATTTTAAGGGTGAAATGAGCTGGCATATATAAAGCGAGCTTAGTATTAACACTTGTTGCATAAACCTCTCAAAAATTCAAGTTGTTCTTAGAATTAACGGAGACATCAGGGTCACCTTTTTTTCTTTAACATTGCTCAGTATACCATACATCAAAGCAATATTAGGCAAACTTCAGCCCATGCATTAAATCCAACCCTATGCTTATAAGCTAAGAATGGTTTTTACATTTGCAAATGATTGAAAGAAGATCAAAAGAAGAATATTTTGTGACATGTAACTGATATGAAATTCAAACTTCAGTGAATTGAATTCTGTTGGAATACAGCCACAGCCATCATTTATGTTATTGCCTGTAGTTATTTTTGTGCCGTGAAGGCACAGTTAAATAGTAGCCACAGTGATCAGATGGCCTGCAGATCCAAAAATACTTACTGTCCCTTTACAAAGTTTGTTCACCTCTGCTTTAGCAGGTTGTGGAGCATGGAGATGATTTTTCCTTGCATGGGGTCAGAGAGAATGCTGCTTTCCATCCCCTTCCACATGCTTTGTGTAGTTTTTAATGTGGGAACCATTTGTTTAAGCTGTTCCCTGCAACCAGAAGGATCGTTCTTGACAATGATAGGCTAGCGAAGGCTCAACAACTGGCTTTGTAGAAGAAGCCTTGACGTAGAGTTGGCTGATTTCCATGGTTCAGATATTCCCACCACAGCTGATTTCAAGCTTGCCACATGACATCAGTTGGCTTGAAAAATTCTGATGATGTTGGCGGTTGGTGGCGGGACATGCAAGCCAGTTCCAGCCGCCCACGGCCCTTGGTCTCTGCTGACGGCCTCACTATCGCTCTGCTCTGTGGTCCATACTGCACAGGGGTTATGACTGGCTTATTGAGTCATGAGGGAGGGGGTGCGTGGCTTGCACTGCTGTGAGGGGCTTATCTCAGTATTTGTTATTTGGAAATATTCATCACATAAGAGAAATTTAACATAGAGGAAAGTTGACACACGTGTTGGGAAAGTGCTTGGAGAGAAGTCTGAGCAATCTGGGAAGTGATCTAGCAAGGTTGCCTTGTTTGGAGGAGCTCAGGGAATGCCACAGACCCTAGATTCACCCCTTGTCCACTTGCTCCTCTGATGCTGCTCTTTGTTTCTGAACATGGCCGAGGGAGTAAGTCATGAGGATATCTCAGAGAAGAACTTTCAGTCAGGGAGGACAGCTTTTCAATTCACTCTTTCCTCTTTGTTTCCTGTGGGCCCTTACTCTTCAACTCTGGCTTTGCTGTGGGCGAGTGGTGGATTGCTTGTTCATGTGCTGATTAGACTGTGAGCTCCTGGAGGCAGGAGCTCTCTGATTTGTCTTTATATTTGAGTGCTTAACGCAATACTAGTCACATAGTAAGTGTGTAATAAGCAGGGCATACGACATACACTTGCCTGGTCTCATTTTCTCACTGTACCTCCTCTGTGTGTTTTTTCCAACAATTTGCTTAGGGATTCTGAGGAAGAATCTTGTCTCCATGAAGCAAGCATTTCTCAGGTCTCACCAAGTTGCCTCCCGCCTCCATATGCTGCCCACACCCTCCCCCTCTTCCTTCTACGCTGGAGCTGAATTTTTCTTTTCACACATCCCAGGGAAAAGTTTGGAAGTTAAGACAGAGAAGCAGGCAAGAGGTGTTAAGCAAGTGTTGCCAGCAAGAGAGCACAGAGTGTTAGGAGAGGATCCACCGTGACATTCCTCCTTCAAATCAAGTTTGGGCTGGGGAGATGGGGGTGGGATGGGGAGACAGACTGAGGCTCCCCCTGTTTGACCAGTGTGGGAAAATTAGAGAAAACCCATCCTGGTCATTGAAAACTTTCTGAAGTTTTATTTAGTCTTCTCTCTCTTCTTCAAATCAACTGCCAGTCAGTCTCACACCATTCCTCTTGTTTTCCCCCTCTTCCATCCCACCAAGTCACTAACTTTTTTCCCTTTTTCTTTTTCTTTTCTTTTGTGGCCTGTGACTTGAAGCAGAGCCAGGCATTCTTGAATCTGCAGAATAAGAATCCATGTCTAGGCTGTTTTCCCAAGGTGATTGGGGCTGGGCAAGGCCAGCCATGGTAAGAACCTATTTTGGGAGAAAACACGTTGACTCATAAGGTGTTATTTTTACATTCTTTGTTTTTCTGATTGTAACCATACTCCAGAAACATACTTGGATTGAAGTGTAAGCATGACGCATAAAAGCCTACAGAGTGTTTTGAGCATAGAATAATTTTAGTTCAGACCACCGGTCACGCTAACAAGCAAGGAAACTTTCCACTGTAGCTTCTCATTCCCTCCCTGTTTGAGAGGATGGCAAACTTTTGATTTGCCTGTG
Source organism: Graphiurus murinus (assembly GCA_004027655.1). Classification (NCBI taxonomy): domain Eukaryota; kingdom Metazoa; phylum Chordata; class Mammalia; order Rodentia; family Gliridae; genus Graphiurus; species Graphiurus murinus. The sequence goes on along the minus strand of PVLC010009024.1, from coordinate 19,638 downwards.
GTTTGTGTGCTAAGTTATTTTGCTCAGAAAACTGGAAGGCTTCGCTGGGTGAGGGAGTAAGCGCTTGTTTAAAACAGGCAGAATAAACCAAATGAAGGATTGAGCTCCTTTGGGCCAATCTCTAAGTGATTCCTCAATGACTCTGAAAGAAGGGTCCACACAGGGCCAGAAATGCTTTTCTTCTTTCCCTCTCCTAATATGCATATGTGTGCACGTGTATGCACGTGTGTGCATTGTTAAATGTTAACACCATACAGCAAGGGACAAATACCATTAGGCCTATAGATCCATCCAAGGGTTGGCTCATATTCAATATGGTTCAATGTAAATACTTCCTTTTATCAACCCTAAGACACATTTTTTTTTTACTTTTTAATATCTCTAATATCAGGATGAGCCTCACAATCTATTACAACACTGCAATTTAATAGGTAGTGTTTTTTTTAACTTTCCTAGTAATACACAAAATTAATGATGTGTGTCACATCATTAGGTTAATGACATTATATCTGACTTGGATGCTTTATCTGTGCCAAAGTCTTCTATGGTCAAGGTATTGCTCCATGGAAACCCATCTGTGTCACCTCCAGTATTACCTTCTAAGTGTCCTGCGCCTCTTTAGGTTATACTGTTAACACTTACTGAGTTCTTACTTCAGCCAGGCAATATTCTAAGCACTTTACTCATCTCTACTCCCAACCCTGTGAACTGATTGAAACAGGGAAATAACCCTGGATACAACCCATACTAGTTATTTAAACAGAGAAAGGTTATTTAAACAGTGAAAGGATTAACTAGGAATGAAGGTGATAACTAGGTAACTAAAAGGGTGAAAACAGGACTTTAAGAAAGCAGCTACCTTCCCCATGGCTAAGGAACCAAAGGAAGAGGCTAGGATTATCAACACATAGGGAGGGGAGCTCCAGAGCTGAACCTGAGACCTCAGCTAGTTGTCTCCAAAGGGGGCTTGGAAAGCTGGCTCTGTGGGTTTGGAAAAACTGCAGATTTGATTCAGTTGCTACTATAGGAAAAAGAAAAAAAAAAAAAACAAACTGCTGCTGTTTTGGTAAAAAGGTGTTAGGGATGATGCTCTCAGGAAGAGGAAGCAGATGGGAAGGAACAAATGTCTTCTTCCTTCTTATTCCTTACAGTCGCCCTAGGGTGCCTTCAGTCAGAGGGCCAGGCAGCAGGACGGTGGTCTGCCGAGTTGCAGCCATGGGCATGTGTGCATCAAGAGGAGTGGTTAGAAGATCAAAGAAAAAAGAAATAGCAACATATCTGGAACACAGCCTTATTTTTCCATATGAAAAACCGAGATGCAAAAAAAAAAAAAGAAAGAAAGAAAAGTATAAGTAGTGAGTACATTACCCAAGATAACATGAGTCAGTCTGGAGATAAGAAGTCAAGATCTGAACACAGGTTCACTTGATCCTACACTCTACTCCTCTCCTCTCCCCTCTCCTTCCCTCCCCTTCTCTCTCTCTCTCTGTCTGTATTAAAGATTTATTTAGCAAAAAAAGTATACAGTTTAAGAGAGAAGACTGTGTTAGAAAGGAGGGAATACTTCCCAGAGAGAGTCGTGGGGCAGTCTATTCCAAGAGTAGAAATGACCCTATACTTTATACTCTCAATGATTGCACACACTTCTTTCCTATCTGGGACCTTTAATGTGTTTCTTTCTCTCTCTTTTCATTTATTCAGCCCAAAACCATCTCTTAAGTATTTCTTGACTATCAGGCACTGTGCTTGCTCTGGGGAAAATGCCAGCAAACAAAGGGAACTGGCAATTGATATCCGTTTCCGTGACTATTTCTCTTTTTGTCAGTGTGTCTCATCTACAATTGTGTATTCTTCTCTTTTTCATTTATTTAATGTCTGCCCCTCTTTGCCTTGCTGTTATGGCTTCTTTACAGCTTTTAAACTGTCTTGATTCTTTTTCTTTTCGTATTACTTTCTTTTTCCATATTAATTGTCTAAAATGTAAATCTAAATCTAGGTTCTGTTTTTGTTTTCTATCATAACAAATTTCACAAGATTTGATCTTAAAACCTTCTAAGTGGATGAGTGAAGCAGTCTATAGTTCTCTATCTTCAAACACAGATGAATAAAATCAAGTTCAGTAAGCTTTTGCTTCTCTCTCTCTCTTGCACTGGAGATTAAACCCAGGAGCGCTCTACCACTAAGATATACCATCAGCCCTTTTTATTTTGAGATAGGATCTCACTAAGTTGTCCAGGCTGGCCTCGAACTTGCAGTCTTCATGCCTCAGACTTCCAGGTCTTTCACTGTCTAGTTGTATAGCATCATGCAAGTTGCTCATCCTCTCTATGCCTTGGTTTTCCTCATCTACAAAATGGGGATGGTGATGTCAGTTTATCCTTACTGGCTTTTGGGGGGAGGATTCAGCGAATTAATAAACAAAGTCATTCAGAAGAGTATGCTGTTTATAATAGATGGAATTAGTTATCACCTATAACACACATTATAATATGGAAACAATGGTCCCCATCTGTTAAACTTCTCTGTTTCTGTGTGTGCTAGATTACATTCTCTAACCTTTTTGAATTATAAGCTTTCTTTTCTGTGGATCTGCTACATAAGTGCTAAGGAAATGGATAATGTAAAAAGAAAACTACCAAGTTTCTCAGTTCTTTCTAGTGGTATATGACAGAAAACCAACTCAATTTGGTGTAACTAGAAAGGGCTGTGTAACCGGAAAGTCCAGGAGTAGACCTGGCAGCCAGGAGTAGGGCCAGGGCCTTCAACATAGCCACCTGGGAACACATCCCATGTTGGTCTCTCACCTTGGTTTTTATCCATCTTCTCCATTCTCTCTTGCTGCAGTTGAGCATTCTCTAGGAGATGACCATGATGTCCTCAGGCAACCCATGGCTTTCCACATCATAAGACCCTGGGGAGTCATACTCAAATGCACTTCTTGGGCTCGGGGAAGAATTCAGTGCTAGAGTGCTTGCCTGGCATGCGTGAGGGCCTGGGTTCCATCCCCAGCATCACAGTAAATGCAGTCATACCTACCTACCTATCTACCTACCTACATACATACATACAGGGGGGAGCACTCAGCTTACTGAGAGTCTGTGAGTATCCCATGGAAGTCCTTGTCCTCTTGAGTAACTCTCTATGCCTGGAGACTGGGGCAGCCTTGATCTCTTCTCTTTATCTGGACTGTTAAGCCCAGCATCACCAGAGGCTAGATAGCAAACCTGATGTTCTTGCCAATATTTATTTCAAATGAGCTTAAGTGTATAAATAGATATGGAAACTCTGGTTGGCTGGCATATGAGGCCCTCCCTCACTGTAGCCCATAAGCCCATCTGGCACCATACCTGCCTAGTACTGTTTGCCTATTTAGGAAGACTGTATGTAGCAGCACTGGCCAGGAAAGAAGTGTGGGAAGGTAAGGAGTTGTTAAGCATTGGGTTATTGTCTATCAATTCAAATTTTATGTCAGAAATATCATACCCCATTTCTGTCTATTTCTTCTAGCAACTTACATCTTATATCTTATATCTGTCTCTCTTTTCTATGAGCCCTTTTCCAACTAAGCAGATGCTGGACTTCTGATGAACATATTTCCCAATGATCTATTCTAATCTCTAAACATCTTAGGTCACTGAGTTAAGCAATATAAAAAATTATATTAAAAGCCCTAAGTTTCTAAAACTATATAGAAATTTGTTATGTTCTTAAATAGCTTCAATCACTTTTGTGGGGGGGGGTACTGGGATTAAACCTAGAAGCATTTTACCTCCAAGTGAAACCCCCAACCCTTTTTTAAATTAATTAGTCAATTAATTTATTTTTAATTTTTGAAACAAGGTCTGGCTAAGTTGCTGAGGCTGGCCTCCATCCTGTGATCCTCCTTCTCTATTACAGGTATGCACCATCATGCCTGGCCTCAATCACTTATTAGAAGTAGTTATTGATGAGCAAGGGTTAGATCAGCCAGGCATGGTGGCACACGCTTGTAATCCTAGTACTTGGCAGGCTGAAACAGGAGGACCACAGGTTTGAAGCTAGCCTAAGCAACTTAGTGAGACTTTCAGCAAGTCTTAGTGAGACCCTGTTTCCAAATAAAATATAAAGTAGGTCTTAGGGATAGAAGGCTCTGGATTCCATCCCCAGTGCCACCAAAACAAACAAACAAACAAACAAACAAACAAACAAACAAACAAATAATTATCTTAGTCACACAGTTCATAGTTCTTGAAAGCAGTTCTTGAGCAGGCCATTAGTGTGTTCCTAGTCCTAACGAGCATCTTGGACTTGGAAGTGTGTCTCCCTGGGGGCACCTTGGGTGTTCCTGGTCTCAGTCTCCTCTTGGACTCATGGATTCCACTGTCACAGTCTCTTCTAGGCCTGAACAACAGCAGCAGCTCTTCAGCTGGGGACATAGGCTCTGGCAAAGGAGAGAGGATGGATTTCCCAGGAAGGATGAGGTTGGATTTCTCAGAGTCAGGCCAACTTCTGAGAAACTGGACAACCCCTAAGAAGCTTGCTAACCCTGCCGTTCCCCTGGTGGGACTCCGGGAGCTGAGGGAGGCTGACAGTGGACAGGCAAGCAAGGGTAGCTGGACTGGGAACACTGGGAGGGCCCCTTCCTGATCCTAGAGAGACTGAAAGCCTGGGACGCCGAAGAGAGGGAGGCAGGGAACTTTGTGTAAGGACTCTGGCCAAAGGAATCAGGCCCCTGGTGGCCAGAACAGCTGTTTCTGAGCTCGGAAAAGGTAGGCATGACCAAGGACTGTGGTGTCCTGCCCTGGAATCCAGTCAGGGGCCCCCACTAGGCACTACTCTGAGAATCGCTTTGATGAACTGCCCAGGCCTGTGTTGGTGCTTCCGTGCCTGTCACCTAGACCCTCCCCAGCGCCTATATCCTGACACAGCATGCTGAACCAAGCAGCCAGGGGAAGGCCTGTCCTCCGTCTACAGCAACAGTTGACAAGGGGCCCTGTGTTGGAGGAGAGATGACACCCCATGTCCCTGTATTTCTCTGGGGCCTGAGGAATGCAATGCTTTATTTCTGACAAAATTTGGTCCAGGGCCATGAAAGTACCTCATTTTTTCCCTTTTTTTTATTTTTTGGTGAGATCTTTTGGGAAGGGAGAAATACAAAATGTTCTAATTCATCTGCTTTAAAATTGAAAGCAGGGACCATTTAAGTGTTGAGTGAAAACAATAATTAATAAAAAACACACATAGTAGTTCCCCATCTATTAAATTTTGGACGAGGATGATGTGATGTGAAAATTAAAAAACAAAAAAAAAAACAAATTTAATGTTCCATAATATTTTTCTTTAAATTTAAAAACCATTTAAATTCTTTAAATTTAAATATGTTCCCCTGCCTTCCTAACCAGAGTATAAGGAGTACAATTTAATCATCCTTCCATGAGTCAGCATTGTACTTAGGGATGTTGATTAAACATTCAGACTCTTCTGCTCTTTCTAGTTTTCTTTTTCTCATCTCTGCTAGGCCTCTCATTTGTTGCTGGTATCAGTGTTCTCTTCCAGGATCAGACTATAGACCCTTCTTTTTCATTCTAGTTCTTTTTGTTGTGGTTGTTTCACTGTAGGTAGGAAAGTAGGTGAACTAATCATCATTCCATTAAAAATTAAGGGTGAATAGGATGGCAACTGACAGCCTCACACTTTGACCTTTAGATACAGGCACAGAGACCTATATCAGTACACACAGACATGTCTTCTTTCTTCTAAAAGAATTTAGATTCATGCATTCAATATTTGTAGACTTCCTCCAATATGCCAGGCACTAGACTAGATACTAAAGGTCAAAGAGAAACCCCAGTATCTTTCCTTGAGAAACAGTTCTTGATAATCCTGGTAATCAGATGCCCATCATGGTCCTTGACAAGATATTCAAATGTTATAAGAGTAGGGCATGGTGGCGCATGCCTGTAATCCTAGTATTTGAGAGGCTGAGATGGTAGGTTTGAGAACAGCCTCAGCAATTCAGCCAGATGCTCAGCAACTTAGCAAAAAACTGCTTCAAAATAAAAAGGGCTGAGATATATCTCAGAGGTAGAATGACCCTGGGTTTAATCTCCCATAACCTACTCCCCCCATAAAAATTATAAGAAAGTGTCTATAAAGTGTCAAAGATAGTTGTTAAAAAAAAAGGTTATAAGAAAGTGTCTATAAAGTGACCAAAGGTAGTTCTTGGCCAGATCTGAGCAGCCAGAGAGGGCCTGAAGGAAGAGTGGTCCCTTCAGGGGAGTCTCAAAATTATATTTATTTCTTAATCTCAGAGTAAATTGAAATTTGTCAAAAATATATAATAATCACAAAGCAGTTAAAAGATTGACTAAAAAAGCACTTTGCTAATAAACAAAATACACCATTAGACAACCTAACCAAAAGAAGGAGAGAATCGATGCAAATTAACAAAATAAGAAATGAAAAATGTGATATTACCACCGACAGGGTAGAAATCCAGAGGATCATCAGAAACTACTTTGAAAAACTATACTCCAACAAAATGGAAAATCTAGAAGAAACTAACAAATTTCTAGACACGTATAACCTTCCTAAATTGAGTCAAGAAGATATAGAAAGCCGGGCGTGGTGGTACATGCTTGTAATCTCAGCCTTTTGGAAGCTGAAACCGGAGGATCCGGGTTCGCAGCCAGCCTCAGCTACCTAGTGAGGCACTCTGCAAGTTAGTGAGACCCTGTTTCAAAATAAAGAATAAAAAAATAGGGCTGGGGGTATAGCTCGGAGGTAGAATGCCCCTGAGTTCAATCCCCAGTCCCACAAAAAAAAAGAAGAAGATATAGAAAACTTAAACCAACCACTAGCAAGCAAAGAGATAGAAACAGCAATAAAGAGTTTACCATCAGAGCCAGGCATGGTGGCGCACACCTGTAATCCCAGCATTCGGGAAGCTGAGACCGGAGGATCTGGGTTTGCGGCCAGCCTCAGCTACCTAGTGAGGCACTCCGCAACTTAGTGAGACTCAGTTTCAAAAAATAAAGAATAAAAAATAGGGCTGGGGGTGTACCTCGGAGGTAGAATGCCCCTGAGTTCAGTCCCCAGTACTGCAAAAAAAAGAGAGTTTACCATCAAACAAAAGCTTAGGGCCAGATGGTTTTCCAAGTGAATTTTATAAAACCTTTATAGAAGAGCTAATCCCAATATTCTTCAAACTATTTTGTGAAATAGAAAGAAACAGAACCCTCTGAAATACATTCTATGAAGCCAGGATCACATATCAAACCCAAATAAAGACAGCTCAAGAAAAGAAAAGAATATCACTGATGAACTTAGATGCAAAACTGCTAAACAAAATACTAGCAATACTAGCATTCAAAACTACAACAAGAAAATTATACACCATGACCAGGTCAGGTTCATCCCAGGGATACAAGGCTGGTTCAACATACGGAAAATAATCCATGTAATTCACCACATAAACAGAACCAAAGACAAAAATCATATGATCATTTCAATAGATGCTGAAAAAGTATTTGATAAAATATAACACCCATTCATGCTAAAAGCACTGTAGAGAACCAGAATAGAAGGAATATATCTCAACATCATAAAGGCAATATAAAATAGGCCCACAGCCAACATCATATTAAATGGGGAAAAACTGCAAGAGTTCCCACTAAAAACAGGAACAAGACAAGGATGTCCATTATCACCACTTCTGTTTAATATAGTACTTGAGACTCTAGCTAAAGCAATAAGGCAAGAGAAGGAAATCAAAGGTGTAAAGATAGGAAAAGAAGAACTAAAACTATCCCTTTTTGCAGATGACATGATACTATACTTAGAAGACCCAACAAAGTCAACCAAAAAACTTATAGAACTGATCAACAAATTTAGCAATACAAAATCAATCTTAAAAAATCAGAGACTTTCCTGTATGCCAACCATAAATCCACTGAAAAAGAAATCCAAAAAACAATTCCACTCACAATAGCACCCCCCAAAATAAAATATTTAGGAATAAACCTAACCAAGGAGGTAAAAGACCTCTATAAGGAAAACAATAAACAGTTGAAAAAAGAAATCAAAGATATTGGAAGATGAAAAGATCTTCCATGCTCTTGGATAGGCAGAATAAATATCATCAAGGCCATTTTCCCAAAAGTGATCTACAGATTCAATGCAATACCCATTAAATTACCAAGGACACTCCTCACAGACATAGAAAAATCAGTCCTTAAATTCATTTGGAACAACAAAAAGCCCAGAGTAGCCAAAGTAGTTCTTAGCAACAAGAACAATGCAGGAGGCATCACAATACCTGACTTAAAACTCTACTACGAAGCTACAGTAATAAAAACAGCATGGTATTGGCACAAAAACAGACACACAGACCAATGGAGCAGAATAGAAGATTCAGAAACAAAGCCACACACTTACAGTCAATTGATTTTTGACAGCGGAGCCAAAAACATACACTGGAAAAAAGATAGCCTCTTTAACAAATGATGTTGGCAAAACTCATTAACCATATGCAGAAAAATGGAAATAAACCCCACTTTCTCACCCTGCACAAGAGTCAACTCAAGGTGGGTCAAAGACCTGGAAGTTAGGCCAGAGACCTTACACCTACTTGAAGAGGTTATAGGGCCAACACTATAATACATAGGCACAGGTAAAAACTTTCTCAACAAGACCCCAAAAGCACAAGCAACTCAAAGGAAGATCAATACATGGGATTGCATTAAATTGAAGAGCTTCTGTGCAGCAAAGGAAACTAACTATCAAGAACCTCAACAGAGAGCCCACAGAGTGGGAGAAAATTTTTGCCAGCTACTCCTCTAATACAGGACTAATATCTAGAATATATAGAGAACTCAAGATACTCACAGTTAAGAAAACAAATAACCCAATCAAAAAATGGGAAAAGGATCTGAATAGACACTTTACAAAAGAAGAAATACAAATGGCCAATAAATGTATGAGGAAATGTTCTACATCACTAGCAATCAGAGAGATGCTAATCAAAACTACTTTGAGATTTCACCTAACCCCAATTAGAATGGCAATCATAAAAACACAAACAACAACAAATGCTGGTGAGGGTGTGGAGAAGTGGGAACCCTAATACATTGTTGATGGGATTGCAGATTAGTGCAACCACTTTGGAAAACAGTATGGAGGATCCTCAGACAAATGGGAATGAACCTACCATATGATCCAGCAGTACTACTTCTGGGTATCTACCCAAAAGAATGGAAACCAAACTATCAGACTGATGCATATGTATCTATGTTTATAGTTGCAGAATTCACAATTGCCAAACTATGGAACCAGCCAAGATGTCCATCAACAGATGAATGGATTACAAAACTATGGGATATGTACACAATGGAATTTTACTTAGCGATAAAGAAGAACAAAATCATGTCATTTGCAGGGAAATGAATGGAATTGGTAAACATTATGTCAAGTGAGATTATTCAGTCACAAAAAGTAAAAAATTGTATGGTCTTCCTAATATGCGGAAGCTAGGGAGAAAGTGGAACATAAGAGGGACTCTAGAATAAGAAGGAGAAACCTTAGATGAGCAAAGAAGGTGACTTAACTGAAGGTGATGGGGAGGGGAGGAAGGGAAACACCCTAATGCACATGATGTACTTTCACAAACATATCAAACTAAACTGAACCTGAGAAGGAGGGAGAGAGAGGGAGTGGGGTGGGAATTGGGGAAGGATTAAATGAGAAATGTGTGCCTGTATGCCTTTATCAGCTTGTACCTAACAAAGATGTATGATTATAATATACCAATTAAAAAAAAAAAGCACTTTGTAAAGAAACAAACCCCACAGCATACATGCATTAATGTAAATTCTAAAAACACACCACCAACTCTATAAGTATATACCAGATCATGTAAATGGAGCAAAAGAAGTAAAAATATATATGAGAAGGAAACACATCTACTTTAGAAGAGTGGTAATTAAGCCAGGCATGGTGGTGCATGCTTGTAATCCCAGCATTCAGGAGGCTGAGACCAGAGGATCCGGGTTCGAGGCCAGCCTCAGCTACCTAGTGAGGCACTCCGCAACTTAGTGAGACCCTGTTTCAAAATAAAGAATAAAAAATAGGGCTGGGGGTATAGCTCAGAGGTAGAATGCCCCTGAGTTCAATCCCCAGTACTGCAAAAAAAAAAAAAAAAAAAGAAGAGTGGTAATTACTGGGAATGAGGCAGGGGAGTGGAATAAGGGGAAGGTTTCAAAGGGCCAACCATTCTGTCATCTGACTTTCCTTATTAAAAACAGGAAAGAAGTAAATATGATAAGATGTTTAACAACTCCTGGACCCCGAAAGTGTGAATTAAGGTCATTTGTTGTGTTGTTATCTATACCATTCAAATATTTCTTAATAAAATAGGGAACCATGCCAGGCCTAGTGGCCTATGCCTGTAATCCCAGTACTTGGGAGGCTGAGACAGCAGATTGCAGGTTTGAGACCAACCTCCAAAACTTAGTGAGACCCTGTTTCAAAATAAGAAATAAAATAGGGTTGGAGGTATATCTCAGAGGTAGAATGCCACTGGGTTCCATCCCCAGTACCACGATACATAATACATACACACATGTGTACATACATACATAAAATGAAAAGCTGTGGTGCCTTGCTTAACCTTGGGAGGCAGCCAAAGGAAAGCTACAGGGAGCCCCAAGAAAAGTGTTCTGACTGCAGAACCCAACGCACCTGGCCCAAAACACCCTGAATCATCTTGTGACAACTGGACTAATGTCATCCTCACATACTTCCTCTTACCCACCCCTCATCAATGTCTACTATAAAAGAGGAGTCATGAACCCCCAAATGCATCTCTCTTGCTCTGGGATGGCCCACATTCTCCCTTGAATGTGTTATTTCTTGTTTTCCTAAATAACCCTGTTTGTAGCTCTGCTCTTTGTCTTGGAAATTCTTTTCTAACCCGCATCTGTCCTCTGTCCTTGCCATGGCAGAAACTAAGGGAGGAAAACAACAAAAACAAAATCTTTTCTATTCAAATATAAGACAGTTCTCCTTCCAAGACCAGGAGCCTGGGACGTGTCAGTATTGCACTCAGCTGAGCTGTTGCTGCGGCGTGGGAAGTGCTGCTGTTTCTGTGTGTCTGGCTTTGCAGTGGGTCTATCTATGCCTAGAGCATCTTGTCTCTCCCGTTGGATGTGAAAAAAAACCCCATCTCTTCAAAAGCAGGAAGCAAAACCATTTGGCTCACAGTGGACTTCGACTTTCTCAGAGCAGGAATGGTTTAAATTTTCCATTTATGTTCCCAGAACTGGCAGCACCTTGCTCTCAGTTGGAGTTCAGTAAGGATTTGTTGGATGCATCCAAGCTGACTTTCCATGAGCTCCGCTACTGCAGGCTCTAAGCCCAGCTCCGCCCTTGTGATGCTCACACACCAGAAGGGAGGCAGACACGGAAACACAACTAGATTGGACAAGAGGGCGACCTAGAACGGGCAGGCGTGCAACTCAGGTGACTGATTGACTCTGACGAGGATGGCCGGGGTGGGGGGGCATACTGTAATTAATTTCCCACATATTGTTGTTCCTCTTTGGGGTGAGAGATTGTTCAGCCTGGGGACTTGATTAAAATGCAGATTTCTTACCTAGAGGGAGTCATCATCCCCCTTCATCTCACTGGCAGGTTAAATTGATCGGATTGGCTCCAGACTTGCTAAACTGAGAAAAGGTGGAATAGTAGTGTTAAAGATCAGCTTTTAAGACAAAGGAAGAGTCTATATGTTTAACTGGAAGCTGGGAAATACAGTTTTGAAGCAGCTTTGGGAGATCCTAGCCACTGGAGGGACCATGCCAGAAGGAAGCTGGATAGATGGTAATAGTAAGGGGGGACAGGGTCAGGAGCCTGGGACTCGTCGGTATTGTACTCAGCTGAGCTGTTGCTCCGGGCACAGAAAATGGAAGGCAAACGCTGACCGGTTCAGAATTCATGCAACCTGAACCGGTGTGCTCTTGGCAACCTTGTGAAAGTTGTCAGAATCAACATGGAGTCACTTATGCTAAACCCTATCAAAATGGAGTCAGGAAGCCATAAAGAAGGGATAATCAGGTACACAAGTCTATGACCAAAATTATTACAAGGACTCTGAAGATCACAACCTTGCACAGAGGCCATGGCAACCATATACAGAGAATCCTTCTGCAGGGACTTCTGCCCAGCCATTGCCTGTTTGACTTTGGACTAATGCCACCCTCGTTATTGATCCTCGGAGCCAAGGACAATTGTTTCACAACAGCTTATGTAACCTCCTTCAATTTTGTCTTTAATGGTTTCCCCTTGCCTCAGCCTCTCTATGTATGTCTGTGATCTGTCCTAGGTCACATATCCCAGCCTATACACCCCTGTTGGTTTCTGAATGGATTCATTTCTTTGGAGAGTCTCTCTCTTTCTCTCTCTCTCTGTTATAGCAGGTAGACAGCCACAGGAATTTCTTAAACAATAAACTTTTCATGAATGCCCACACTGTCTAGAAAAGCTGCTGGTGGGATTCCTGACGCTGTGTCCCCAAGGAGCCTCTTGGTTTCTGCATGACCCCCAAGGAGGAAGGCAGCTGTCCCCTGGGCATCAGGATGTGTCTGTGCACTCTCATGGCTCTGCAGGCTCAGGTTAAATATTGTACTTGTGTTTCCAGCTTTTCATAGTTCCCTCTCAGATGGCCTTTGCATGGCTGTCTTGTCTACAGAGTGAGGAAAAGCAGCTTTTGTTGCACTGGAGGGGAACAAAAATCCTGCTCATGCTCCTTAGCATGCCTCACATGCGCTGGATTTGTCCTCCTTTTGCCTTAGTCCTCAAGCCTTGGGATGTTGTGTCAGCTCCTCTAGGAAAGCCCTGTGTGTCCCCTTCCTTCCTGGGGCTCTCCATAGGACCTTTTTGCGCTGTTATTCTCCCATCATCTATCACTCTTCTGTCTGGTATCTGCTTACCTGGTCACTGAGAGCAGCGAGGTCTCTCCTCATGCATTTAGTCTACTTTAGTCAGTTGGGTGTTGTATTGAGCACCCAGGTGATGCTTAAAGCACCAGCTGAATGAAATCAAGCTGGTAATGAGCAGGAGACTCCTGACCCATATTTGCTACATTCTAGCCCACTGATTCTCTTTTCTTCTTGTTTGTTTTGTTTTGCTATATTGAGTACATAACCAGTACTTGGAAGTATTCTGCTTGTGAAAAGTCAAGCAGAAATATGTAGGCCAAAAGGTTGCCCCCCGGCTCCAATCCCTCTCCCTTTCCCCGAGGCTGCCACTGTCATAAGTCGGGTTTGTTTTCTCTGCATTTACATATATATACAAATGTGAAAACATATGCCATTTTGTTTTGTGATTCTGCATTTGCTCTTATCACCTAGGCATGTACTGAACACTCCATGTCAGAGCATAGAACTTGTGGAGTAAGGGGAGCGACTGCAAATAGTTTAAATAAAATACAAACATACTGAAAGGTATTCACTGTCTCACAGAATTTGTGGGAGGGCGACACTAGAGCCTGAATGGTACCCAACCACACTGTGTATGTGTTTGGGTTGGGGGATGGGGTATAGAGTGAAGACCCCCTGTGGATGCTTCCCAGTCCCAGGGGAGTTGGACTCCTGAGCTCCTATGGTGCTATGCTCAAGCACCCAGATATCTCTGGCCACACTTGTCATTATCATGGTCACTTTTCCATCCTCGAGGGGACAAAGTAATAGAATGGTCTTTCGGAGAAGCTCATGTCTTGGGTTGCCAAAAATGAGACATGACAATATAGCAGAATGTGTTACTAATAACCAGCTATTATTAATAATACTTATATTATCATAAATAATATAATATAAATATATAAATATAATAATAACTATGAAGTTGAAAAATAGATCTCATACACAATGGCAATGAAGACTGAACCGAGAAGGAATGAACCACCCAACTGAATCTGAATCCTAGCTGCTCCTGGTACCCAGGTCTCACACAGAGGCAGAGAGTGGTCAGGTCAGTGACAGCAGAGTTTGTCCTCCTCTGCTGTTGTGGTGAAATGCAATTCCACTTCAGTAACTCTCAACAGGCACTAAAATTTATTGACAGGATAGTAGTTAAAATGACAGGTGCGTTGGTGAATTCATTAAGTGCTCACTTTCATGGAAAATGTCCTGCAATGCTAAGCTTATTTTACAGTCTAATTACTTGGGCTGAGTGTCCTTCTCCTAACCTCACCACATTCTCTCTCTCTCTCTCTCTCTCTCTCTCTCTCTCTCTCTCTCTCTCTCTCTCACACACACACACACACACACACACACACACACACACACACACACAGATGACTTTTCCAGTGTGACAGTAGGAGCATGTGCTCAGTTTTGCAGAGCACTTTTGATGACCTCTTATTATCTTACTACATTTACAATGATCATATTTTTGGAGCCCCAGCTCAAATCCATGCTTGGAGCAAGAACACTGAGGTATTTTCTCCTGATTTCATTGGTCCTTCTCTCCTACAGCCTTGAGTTCAGCCGTTTGGTGAGGATGGTTTGTTTTGAGTGTATTTTACAGTAGTATATGTGCCCTTGAGTCACATTCACTTAAAAAAAAAATCTGTTCCAATTTGGGTGTGGATCTTTGGCAAGCAGTTGGAATCTCTTGGTCTCTTGGAGACAAAGAAAATATGAGAGTTTGGGAAGGGGGGGAAAGAATATGAGAACCTAGTGAGTTAATACATCAGACAACATTTTGGGAGAAGCAAACTAAGCTGTCCAAATGCAAAAGACTTTTCTTTAGGCTGAGCTCCTAAGGTCTAGAAGCCACTTTGTTTTATTGTGCCACAGGGACTCCCTTCTGGCTAGCCCAGAGCCCAATACAGAGGCAATGCTGAGTACTAACCACCGCCACAGGAGCAGGTGATGCTTATTCACCACTCTTCTGTGGCACTGGGCTGGATATAAGAACCATTTATATATCTATCTGTTGATTGATCGATTGATTCATTGGTTGGCTGATTGATATTGGAGATTAAACCCGGGGGCATTCTACCTCTGAGCTACACCCTATCCATTTTTTAAATTTTATTTTTATTTTTAACTTAGTTCTACCTCTGAGCCTCATCCCCAGCCCAATTTTAATTTTTATTTTTGAAACAGGGTCTCACTAAGTTGCTGAGGCTGGCCTCAAACCTGTAATCCTCCTGTCTTAGCCTCCCAAGAACTAAGATTACAGGAGCATGCCACCATACCCAGTTTACTACTCACTTTAAATCTGAAATTCTTTTGTGTAGGTATTATTATAATCTGTATTTTATAGATTAAGAAAATAATGACTTAGTTGGGTGTGGTGGTGCACACCTGTAATCCCAGTACTTGGGAAGCTGAGACGAGATGATCTCAGGCTCAAGTCAGCCTCAGCAGTTTAGGTAGGCCTTTGGCAACTTAGCAACACCCTGTTTCAAAATAAAAAAAAATATAAAGGGCTGGGGGTGTGGCTAGAAGGTAGAATGCCCTGGATCCAATCCCTAGTACAAAAAAGGAGAGAGAGGAGGAGGAGGAGGAGGAAGAGATGATTTATTTATTAAAATTCCAAACACATACAGATTATCCCCCTACAAACTCCTCCAAAGAGAGTCTCTCTTTCTACTGATGCCTGAGATTGCACAATTAGAGATTGCTTCATTTGATGTGAAGCTTTGAGGCTTCTTAGCATGCAAACACTTGGGGAGAGGAGTAACAGCTGTGCCTCCTGTGTGCAGACAGGTTTATCAGATCTTGGGGAGCTGGGTTTGATATGAGACAAGACTGGGACTGTAAGGACTCAAGAGTCCCTCATGGTAGGCAAGAGAAATTGTCTCTGAGGAAACATAGGGCTTGATGGATAAAGAAAGGGGATTTTTCTCAAAGATTCTTGATTAAATAACCAAACCCAGTAGCAGAATCAAAATGGGAAAATGGGCAGGTGCCAGAAAGTATCCTAGGCTGGGCAGAGTGGCCAGCTTTGGAGATACCCATTGGGAGATCATACCACAAGGATAAGGAAGATACAAGGGGCCCAAGATATGGCAAGGACAGAGACATTGACAGTTGCCGGGCAACCTATGGATGCTCTGCATGCATACAAGTCTGTCTCCATCTCTGAGGTGCTGGCCTACCAGAGTCAATCCATCAATCTGCAGATGAGAGGCCTCAGTCCCTCAGCTTGTGAAGTACCTAGGCCCTCATTTTCCTGCTCACAGGAAAATAGTTTCCTTTCCTCCTATTCCCACTACCGTCCCATTCTGTCAGATAGCCAACCTAAAAACAGGTTTGAGGTGGTAAGCCAAGCTCCACAGAGGAGTTTTATTTACTCATCTAGACCACCCGCAGGCAACTGATGGGCCCAAGGAGGGAAGCGCAGTTAAAACAAGTTCCCGCTTGAGTACCAGTGAGGAGCAGGCTGGTCTTGCTCAATAGGGCACCTACAAGGCCAATTAGATGGGAGGAGGTCCTCTTTGGCCCGAGCTTCCCACGATGAAGTCCTCCAATCTGCAAGAAAGATTGTACACTCAATCTGAAGGCTACACTGTCAGGTCTGAAAGAAGGGCTGCTCGTCCTACCCTTCGAACTAAGAAAACTACCTCACAGTATTAATTTTTTAAAAAAGCAAATCTAGACATTTTTTTGGGAAAAGCACATGTACATGGTTCCTTTTTGATGTTAAAATCATTAATTCATCAAATGAAAATAATTAAAAGACAGACTCTTGTTTTGGCTTTTTTTTTTTTCATTTTCAATACAGCCCTTCAGAGAAACCCAATAGGCACTTCAAGTGACTTCACTTTTCACTTTATTTTCTTTAATATGCCTTTAGTGGTGCATTATAGTCTCACACCATAATGTAAATCATGTTGACAGTGACATACATGCACACAGCACTTGGTGCCTCCCGCCCCCCATTTACCCGTTTCCCAATACAAAGTACTGAGATTGACATTGGTATGTTCCACATACACAGTCGGTGATAGTATTTCCATTAATGAATCTCAGTCTTCCCCCTCTCCTTCCCTTAGACCACCTCCCTGGCTCCACTGAGGTTTCTCCTCCATTATCTGGAGTCCTCTGGCATCCCAATTACTTCCTAGCTTGTGCATACTACAGAAAATATATGACCCTTCACTTTCTGTGGTTGACTAATCTCACTTAACATAAGGTTCTCCAGGTCCTTCAATTTTCTTGCACAGGATTTTGTTCTTCTTTCTTGCTGAGTAGAATTCCACCGTGTCTATATCCCATAATTTTGTAAGCCATTCCTCAGTTGATGGACACCTAGGTTGGTTCCATAATTTGGCTATTGTGAATTGTGCTGCTATGGACATGGGTATGCATATATTACCATAGTTCACTTTCCACTTTAAAATGAAGAAAGCAAAGAGATTGGCCATTTATTTGTTTGGCATTCTTATTACATAATATTTGACATCACTTTTTTTAAATACAACAACTATTTTCTTCTTTTCCCACCTACAGTATTCCCAGGTCATTTTCACATCCAACTTAGTCTAGCTGTGCTGTCATTTAATAGCTAGAATGCACATATTTACCTAACTTTTTTTTTTTGTGTGTGTGGTACTGGGGATTGAACTCAGGGGCATTCTACCTCTGAGCTATACCCCCAACCCTATTTTTTATTCTTTAATTTGAAACCAGGTCTCACTAAGTTGAGGAGTGCCTCACTAGGTAGCTGATGCTGGCCGTGAACCCGGATCCTCCAGTCTCAGCCTCCTAAATGCTGGGATTACAAGCGTGTGCCACCACGCCCGGCTTTTATCTAACTTTTTAATGCCCTCCCAAATCTTATTTTGGGGGGTATGGAATTTTTCAGGGGCCTTTGAGCTCTTTTACTCTATAGAGGACCTGGGGTTTAATTCTCTTTCCCCCTCCCCCTTTTCCCAAAGCCCCACTCACCCTCCTGCTCCAGAGCCTAGAGCCAAGATCTAGGTGGGAAAGTGATTTAACTTTGATATTACTGTTTCTTTTGTCAATTGAATCATTGCACAATGCTCAAAAGTGTTTGTCCAATATTTAGAAGACATTATATCTCTCTCCCAAGAGGAGCAGTCTGAATATGTTGATTGGTAGCAGCTGTTGCTAAACTGAGGAATGGGATAGGCCCCTCCCCTACCCAAGTCAGTTTGGGAGTCCTACAGGAGAAAGGAGGTGGCCCTATGGAAAAGGGGTGGCTGCAAGAGGGAGCTGGAACTCCAGAATGTCTATGGAGTGAGTGCTTAGGGTGAGTGAGCCTCCAGGTCCCTGTAGGACTTCACATCTCAGAAACATTGATGGGAGTATTTTTTAAAACTTGTATTCTAATTAGCAGCTGAGAATATAGCTGGACTAGGTACAACAAATTAAAAGGGCCTGGGGAGTCCCCAAGTGGGAGAAGATATATAATAAAATATTTGTAGATCTTGAAAGAAGAGAAGTTAAAAGTTAAACAAGAGGAGTAAACAAGGGTCATCCTCCCAATTTCTTAATTCTAAAGTAGATGCTGAAGCTAGCCAAAGTCTGAGTGGCTTCTCTAAGGGGTGCCTTGTATAGAAAAGTGAAACAACACCCAATTGGGATTCCAAAAACTGTGATGTACTAGAATTGTCTACATTTAACAAATGCAAACCTAAACAGGATGTCTGCTTGCAAAAATGAAATTTTTTTTTTTGTGGTACTGGGGGTTGAACTCAGGGGCATTCTACCTCCGAGCTATACCCCCAGCCATATTTTTTAAATTATTTTGAAACCGAGTCTCACTAAGTTGCGGAGTGTCTCACTAGGTAGCTGAGGCTGGCCGCGAACCCGGATCCTCCAGTCTCAGCCTCCCAAATGCTGGGATTACAAGTGTGCACCACCAGGCCTGGCCAAAAATTAAAATTAAAGAGGAAAGAGTTTCATAATATCATACCCAAGCTGGGCGAGGTGGATCGCATCTATAGTACTTGAGTGGCTGAGACAGGAGGATCACAGATTAGAGACCAGCCTCAGCAAGTTAGCGAGACACTGGTTAGAACAAAAAATTAAAAAGAGCTGAGGACGTAGCTTGGAGTTAGAATGCCCCTAGGTTCAACTTCTAGTACCACCAAAACAAAACAAAATTTAAAAACTTCTAAAAAAATGAATGAATGATCTGAATAGACATTTCTCAAAAGAGGAAATACAAATGGCCATTTAGATAGATGAAAAAATGCTAAATATTACCAATCTTGACGAAATAGGAATCAGAATTACAATGAGTGATTGTGAGTGATTACCTCAGTTGAAACAGTGTCAAAAAGACAAGCTGGATGTGGTGGCAAACACCTGTAATCGCAGTACTTGGGGAGCTACAACAGGAGGATCACAGGTTTGAGGGCAGCCTCAGCAACTTAGTGAGAACCTCAGCAACTTAATGAGGGCCTGTTTAAAAAGCAAAAAACAGAATTGAGCTGCTATAAACATAGATACGCATGCATCGGTCTGATAGTTTGGTTTCCATTCTGGTGGGTATATACCCAGTAGTGGTATTGCTGGGTCATATGGTAGGTTCACTCCCATTCGTCTGAGGATCCTCCATACTGTTTTCCACAGTGGTTGCACAAGTTTGCAATCCCACCAACAATGTATTAGGGTTCCCACT